>JAVQJS010117841.1:0-18284 GCA_036024795.1 Galaxias rostratus | reverse complement strand
TGATCCTTGGAGGTTTCTACATCTTAATAGGAGTCTACCTGTGGTAAATTCAGTTATTTGGACGTGATTTTTTAAGCGCACACCTGTCTATATAAGGTCCCAAAGTTAACAGTCCATGTCAGAGAACAAACCAAGCAAGAAGATTGTTTCGAGGCACACATCTGGGGAAGGGTACAAAAAAGTTATGCTGTTTTGAAGGTCCTAATGAGCACAGTGGCCTCCTTCATCAGTAAATTGAAGAAGTTTGGAACCACCAGGACTCGTCCTAGAGCTGGCCGCCCATCTAAATTGAGCGATTGGGGGAGAAGGGCCTTAGTCTAGGAGGTGACCATGAACCCGACGGTCACTCTGTCAGAGCTCCAACCAGAGCTCAAACTCGAAACCGATTTAACCCTGGAAAGATCTGAAAATCCCATCCAACCTGATGGAGCCTGAGAGGTGCTATTAAGAGGAACAGGCAAAACTTCCCAAAGATAAGTGTGCCAAGCTTGTGGCGTCATATTCAGAAAGACTTGTGGCTGTAATTGCTGCCAAACTGCACGAACAATGTAGTTAAAAAAATACATTTATTTATTTAATTATTACATTTTATACATTTAAAAAAAATCTTAAAAAAAATGTTCACATTGTCATTATGGTGTATTGTGTGCAGAATTTTGAGGGGAAAGTTATTCAATACATTTGGAACAAGGCAGTAACATAACAAAATGTGTAAATAGTGAGGCACTGTGAATACTTTCCGGATGCACTGTATTTGGAGAAGTTTATACAATCTTTACATTCTCTCATTCTCTGTCATATTGACCATTTAGGTTCTTGGTCACCTGCCTGACCAACATCATACCATCATGGCCTATAGCTTTTCTTATAAACCTTTCTCAAAGGACAGCATCCCATGGCCATCGGTTTACTCTGTCAACATTGGTGGATCCTATTTTTAAAGAAGCGGCCAACAAAGGACCTTTTAAGGCTTCTGTTTTTGCTGCTAACTCTGATGTACTGATGTAGTTTTGTGGTCAACAACCCTTACTTATCTTTTGCCTTCTGACCCTTTAGTTGGGGAGGCCTCTCTGCTGGACTGCTCTCTTCTCTCAGAGCCATTGGCACCATCTGCTGATGCCAGTAATGGGTCCTCTATCTCCTCTGCCCCCAACTCTGCTACTTTGGTCCATGATGAGTTCAATCTGTTGTCTGGAGACATTGTTCAACCGCTGGCAGGTAGGAAAATGAACTCCGCAAATAGCGTTAGGTGTAAGTGTTTGATTAACTGCACCTGAAACAGTTTTCTTTCTTTTTATTTAATTGATTTAGAACATGAGCTCTGGTCCAAGTGTAGATGCACTGCACATGTTTAGTATACATCTGTGAAATATATAAATATCTGTTTAACCCAGTAACCTTATTTTAAATTTTCCCTGGCTGGCCCGCAGACTCTTCCCTCAGGGCTTCTGACCTAGAACTTCAAAAACCCATTCCCGAAGCTGGCCCAGAAGATGAGTTTGATCCCATCCCTGTCACAGGCTGTAAAAATTCCCAAAGTAAGCACTTGGTCATTCTGCAAATCAAGGCAAGAGAGTAGTAGAATTGAGGATATGCACGTCACGTCACACAGTGCAATGTGTAAGTTACTGCGAGAATTCCACTGAGTGGCCGGAGGACTCAGTTACTAGCTCTCAGTATGAAGCCTGCGTAAATACAACAAACCGTTACTGCAGTTAGACTCAACAAAAACTTTTTCATTTAGAATTCCATCAATAGACAAGGGATTGTTTGGTAAATTTATAAACATGACGTAACATATGTAGTTATGTCATAGTAACGTGTATGGTATTTGGATGACTGCAAATACTTAAAAGGATGCATATTGAATAAATTATTATTTTTATTATTATTATTATTATTATTTATAATTACCATGAAAACATTTACAGTGTTTCTTCTGGGTGTTGGTGCTTATTTGATATCAATAGGTTATTACATATATACAAGTAAATGATACTTGACTGCAAATGAAACTTTAGAACATGTTTATTGACACATTATTACATAATACCTCTGACCCACTACTCACATATTTCTCACTATATCTGCCTTAATGGCAACATTTGCAGCCTGGCTTAACTTTTCTTGTTATTTGATTTAAATACCTCTAAGAATATGTGATGAAAAAACGCCCAGACGGGGGTCGGTTAATGCTCAGTAGCATGCTCAGTGCAGGTTCTCTCTTGACTGTCTACAAGATAAATGAGGTTACATTTGTGTAAAATATTTGATCACTCAGGCAGGTGTAGGTACCCGCCCACCACTATTTGATTGTTTAGTATCATGCGTTGATTTCAGTATAGATTTCGGGGGCATAGAGTAGGACCTGTCCGTGAATCGCTCCCGACCCTATACAAAGTAAAGTAACCCGGCTAGTTTTCCCGTTACCGACTTTACGCATATTTTTCTTATTATCTAGGGGGCAAACTCCTCCACATGCAATAAGGAATTTCTGAATACATTGTCTAAAACATAGTTGTCTTTGAATATTGAGTTGTTACCAGTAGACCTATTAAGATTTTCAGACTTGAGAATGCGAATAATAACCTTTCTCTGATTCCTGGTAGTAAAGAGTGAATCACGAACATCAATAGAAAGTAAATTGGTCAGGAACATCAATAGAAAATAACCATTGGTTCTCTGGTGCGTTATGAGGATCGTTGTCAAGTCCACCTGCTTTTAATTTAATCAGGGGATGATTGGTATTGGCGTTCCTGTTTCCGTTGTAGAACATTTTGTTTTGCCACTCGGTCCAACTGAAGGGTTGTGTGACGGTTCGAAAGTGACGTCAGTATATACCCTCTATAGGACTGATCAATTACCTCAGAGACAATCAATATATTGCTGGCTTACTCTGAATGAACATCCATGATAAGTCCAGCAGGTTTTTATTCTTCCAGGAAGGACTCACAGACTTGATTAATATAATTTATTGCATATGCTTTAGTGGAAGAGACTGGGGAGCGATAAGTGGGGGTAACGCATCAGTAGGTGAGTCATAAAGCCGATGAAACAGCGGAGCTTCAGAAGGAACGAGCCTTTTCAATCAGGCCTGTCAGCCATAGACAATTCTCTAGTTCGTTTACCGCGTTAATGTTGTGGAAAAAACAGGCATCATTTTTGTTTTGTGTGTCATGAAACAGGATGTTCTGCAAAAAGCTTATAAAAAAAGATTCACAGTTAAAAACAAATTGTTACTGTAATGGCTCTGCAAGATGTAATTCAGACCGATCATTCTCAACATCCTATAATGTAAGTTCTTCAAGATATACAGTGTGTCTGGAAAGTATTCAGAGTGCCTCACTTTTTCTACATTTTGTTATGTTACGAACTTATTCCAATTAGTGAATCAAATGTTTTTATTGTTTTTTTGCAAATCTAAAAAATAAATAACAGAAATTACATGGTCATCAGTATTCACAGCCTTGGCCAAGAAACTTAAATTTTAGTATAGGTGAGTCAGGTGAATCCTGTTTCCGCTGTTGATCCTTGAGATGTTCCGACAGCTTTACTAGTGGTAAATTCAGTTGATTGTGCATGATTTGGAAAGCACTCACCTATCTAATAGTTGGATATGTATAGTTGACAGTCCATGTCAGAGCACAGACCAAGCATCAAGTCAAAGGAATTGTTTGTAGACCGAGACTGGATAGTCTCGAGGCACAAATACAAGTGTACAGAAAGGTTCTGCTACTTTTTAGTAAAAGGTACATGGCAGCCCCTTTGGAGTTTTCCTACAATGCACCTGAAGGACTCTCAGACCATGAGAAACATACTTTTCTGGTCTGATGAGACAAAGACTGAACTCTTGTGCGTGAATGCCAGGCATCATGTTTGGAAGAAACCAGGCACCGCTCATCACCAGGCTAATTCCATTCGTACTGTGAAGCATGGTGGTGGCAGCATCATGCTGTAGGGATGTTTTTCAGCGGCAAGAACTAGGAGACTATTCATCATTGAGGAAAAGATTAATGTAGCAATATATAGAGACATCCTGGATGAAAACCTGCTCCAGAGCACCCTTGACCTCAGACTAGGCCGACAGTTAAAAGCAGTTAATAAGCTGGACAATGACCCTAGGCACACAGCTAAGATACCAAAGGAGTGGCTTCAGGACAACTCTGTGAATGTTATTGAGTGGCCCAACCAGATCCCAGACGTGAATCCTACTGAACATCTCTGAAGAGATCTGAAAATGACTTTGCATCGATGCTTCCAATCCAACCTAATCGAGCTTGAGAGATGATGCATAGAGGTATGGGCAAAACTGCCCAAAGATAGGTGTGCCAAGCTTGTGGCGTCATATTCATAAAGACTTGTGGCTGTAGTTGCTGCCAATGGTGCATCGACAGTGTATATAGCAAAGGCTGTGAATACTTATGTACATGTGATTTCTTAGATATTTATTATAGAGCATTTGCAAAACTATATCTAAAAAATTATTTGACGTTGTAATTATGGTGTATTGCGTGCAAACCTATGAGGATAAAAACTATTTAATACATTCTGTAATCATGCCGTAACATAGCAAAATGTGGAAAAGGTGAAGCACTGTGAATACTTTCCAGATGCACAGTCATTTAGACAGATTATGCTCAACATCCTATAACGGTTGGCCATTGTAACAGACCTAGTTTGGGAAAAAATATAATACACACAAAGGGCCTCTGAAAACTGATGGTGCGCTAATGATTTGTTAAGATGGATCTGGCCTTTAACATTTGACTCTTTCTATCTTTATTTACTTGCTAGCTTTTTTCTGACATTCTGTTTCCTTTCTCTGTTCCTTCTTCTGATCGCTCTGGCATCCCCTGTCTCTGTGGACAGTTTCAGAAGGCCATTCACGTAGTAACAGTGGCGACTCCGAGTCCAGCTTGCCCAGCTTGACCCGCTCCCTGCTCCTGGTAGACCAGCTCATCGACTTGTAGAAGGAGCTGTGAAGCTGTCACGTGATCACCAACACTTCTTGTGTTGCTCTCGTAGTCATCGCTTCCTCTTCTATTCCTGTCTGGTTTCACGTCTTTCAAAACCTGTCCCATCATGCCTGAATTGTGTTCCCTTCTGATTTTTACCGCTGATCCATCCTCGTTTAAGCTTACATCTTCTCCATTGTTCTCCATCCGCTTCTAGCATGTTGTTGTTGTCTTGACAAAATAGTGAGTTGTTTTTAGTACAATTAACTTGCCTCATCTTTCATCCAAATCAAAATGGAGTTTAAGTAGTATCTCAATGGTTAATCTTGTTTGAGTGGTCCTGCATTGTCTCTACTAGCAAAGTGAGAATGGCATTATTGTAATATACATTGCATAGCTAGATGTTGTATTTATCATTGTGCAAAAGTTGATCTGTTGGTGTGACTTGACTTTTTGATTTGCATTATTTCTGAAGATTTGCACATAATTGAGTAAAACTAAAGAAACAGTTGCAGCAACATATGAAGAAAAAAATATTACTAGATTATTATATACTGTACATAGAGCATTGTTTTGCCAGGTTTCTGTGGACTAATTTGCACCACAAATTGGGGGATTCGGTTTCAGATTATGTGAGTTTGTTTTCGACATTTGTTTCTTGTTGCTGAATCGATACATTGAAGGTCATCAAAACAGAAGGTCCTTCTCAGAGTAGGCATAGCCAGAATTTACTTTGTATTCATTGCCATTTGCCATATCAGCCTGTGTTTACTCCCCAAGAGCCATTCCTTATTGTGTCTTACATTCCTGTCATTTGTTTACTTCCAGGTAATGTCATGTAAATATTTAATCTCAATACCCGCCTTTGATCCAGTGACCATATTTCTGGTACTTCCTGTATATAATATATACAAGGTATTTGCTAAACAGTTATCTGTTCCATGTCTGTCATAGCTTTAATTGTGGAAAAAAAATTAAATATATATTTATTCATAGATGGCTGTTAATAAATGTGAATATGAATAGAGTGTTAGCGAATGAATGTATGAAATAGCTATTAGTCTATGATAAGATCTACATACAGTATATAAAGATTATCATTTGAGAATATTGAAGAATACTATATATCTAATTTATCTTTGTGGTCCTGTGCATTGAAACAATTTTCCTTCCATATCTATTCAACTGTTTTCAAAACAGGAAATAAAAACATGGACACTCGAAGTCGATTTATCCAGTATAGAGGATTAAGTGCACGGCCATTTCATTAACACTTTCGAATGAACCAAGTAAAAGCAACGATAAACCTAAGTTGTTTGTCTGATTTCGTACACCGGCAGTAACCTATTCCATAAAAGGGTTTTGTTTTTCATTACATAAACAATGTCATTGTTTAAATTACTGTACAAAGGAAACTCAGTTTAAAAAGCTTTAACTATACTCCAAACATGATAATGGTTTATGGCCTTAATAGGTCATTGCTAAGATTCTAGGCTATCCTTTTCTGTTTTTGTAACTAGATCAATTTAGAAAAGCATGGCAGTGTTGTTGAATGTGAAGTGACCCTGTGTTGGTGGACAGTGTTATGCTAAAGTGTGTGTGTGTGTGTGTGTGTGTGTGTGGGTTGGGACCCGACTCGGGTCAGTCATTGCCAGTATGGGTTTTGGGTGTTATTCAACCCGTTTTATTTTCCTTGCTGCAATAACGGACACCATAACACTATTGGACATTGGTGGCGTTGATGGTGATGTGTTAAAAGACACGTCCACTTTACTTCCTCAGATAATGTGAGTCAATCTTTATTAGAACAACTGTAGTTCACTGTGTCATTCAAGTTTTTCAAATCAGCCGCAAAGCAACAGGCCAACTCTCAGACACTGAAAATGGTGCAATGTTGCAGTTTCTTGCGATGTGTTGATTCAACTCTCTTATGAAAGAATATTTGAAATGTGAAAGAAGGATTACCGACCATATCACTAGATCTTGTTTTATTGTGCAATATATTGGAAGGAATCAGTTTGAACAGTTTGTCCTTAACAGTGGCACATTCACCGATGGAGCACTGGGACTTAGGAGTTATTTCAGATCTCCCACTAGTCAATCAAAGTTGTGAATTTATTTAAGAATACCCTTTTTCATGAATAATGGATTATGTGAAGAAAGGTGCACTTGACAATACTCAAAAACCATAATTTGTTTCCCATCTATCTCAGGCATAATATAAAATACTGTACCTGCAGCAAAATGATTAAATTCACTTTGACCTCTGCCTCCTTCTCCTTCCAATCTTTAGTCTAGCCAATTGCAGCTATGAACCTATGCAATCTTCAAGCTTCTCCCTGTAGATTCCGCTGTGCTGTTGTAACCAGTGAAGATCTTGCCAGCCAGATTATATGGTGTACTTATGTATAAGAAGGCCCTCATGTTTCTTGTTGTTTTGCCAAACGTTTACGATATTTGAACATGCTGTGCTGTTTTGAAAACCTCTTGTTAATTGGCTCCCAATCCTGCATCAGAGCTGTGACTTTGTGTTCACCTTCTATTTTTGTGAGATAACAGAAAACAAATTAACAAGGGATGTGAATAAAATATCAATGTGAATGTACTCTTGCTTTGTGAGTATTGACTATCAGCAGCAGTGTGCTGTGGCAAATTTTAAAACTAGTCTAGCACATACAGATGGCAATACCACTTCAATTTCAATAAAATAATCTAATTAAACCATAAAAAAAAACTAAAATGTAGTAGTGGGTTCCTTTTTGTTTACAGTCAACATATATAAAGCATTTCGAAACATCAAATTATTACAAAATCGAAATAATGAATGAACCCTTTTAAAAATCTGCTTTCATGTGTCTAGGTAAAATATAGTGATGCATTTCAGTATGCTTTCTGTCTTTAGTATAACTGCCAATTTCACTGCTTCCTAGAAGCACCCTCCAGGACTTAGTGACTATAGCTGACACTTCTATATACTTCCATATAGTCCGTTCTCGTCTGCAATTAGTAAGGGCTATTTCAGCTTGTACTCCAATCGACATCTTCTTACCAGCATTTTCAGTAATGCTTTTGCTATTAAATTGTCGGTCAAATGGTGCTCTAGTTTGGAAACACATTTTCCTCTAAATCCAGATAGACCTGGGGTAAAAAGGAACAGGGAAAACCTAGGAAAAAAACTGACTTACTGGTTCAAGATTTTCATTGCTATTTTTATCCTGTTGCTTACTCTTTCATTTTATGAAGCAGTTTTTTTTCTGTCTTTGATATGCTAATTGGAAACATCTGTAACGGTTCTTCATTGCTTTCCATATATACCTCTTTTACTTTTTCCAAAAAGAACCAAACGTCTGTGAAACCCAAAATGTTCTTTTTCATTAAAACAAGTGTACTTAAAATCTAGGTGCTCCGATTGCTAAACCTCTACAATCACCGTAGAATGTTTGGCAGTATGCCAGAGGTAAAATACTGAATACGAAATAGCCTCAATCAAATATTTATTTAGAAACCAGGATGTCATACTTTGATTCATTGATGTGCACACACTGAATGTGGGATGCTGAAAAGCACTATTATTACCCCTATATCTCTTCTTCTTCCAACAGACTTCCTGAAGGAAATGGATGTTCATGAGAAGCTTATAAGTGCATCAGGAGCATTAGGATGCCAGGAGGCTGCAGACAACAAACAGGGGCTGAAGGTCCTGCACACGGGCCCATCTCTTTGTATGAACAGCACCTCAACTAAACCTTGGCTGTCATCCGACAAACAAAACTCTCCGACTCCAGCAGCTAACGATGGTGACCTACAGCTCAATCCCGCCAAATGGCTACCCCAAAAAGACGGAACAGAGGGGTTCACCAGCTCACCTTTTCTATCGAAACAAAAAACCATTGTAGAATCTGATGTTTACCGCTGTATACCATTTGAGAAGAGAAAAGTTACAACCAAAGCTATTGTTCTTGAAGCTTCGAGATCTCACCCTAGCAAACATCCCCCATACTTGTTTCTGTCCCAGCCCCAGTGCCCCCTTGAGCCACCGTCTTCTCTTACAACCTCTCAGCCCACCCAGGCCCACCCTAGGTACCTGCAGGGCTCTGAGACCCCTGTTCTCCAGCAGCCGGTGGCAGCCCACCGTGTGGTCTCCAGTGTTGGACAGCAGGCTGCAGTGGGCTCAGTGGCTGTTGGACCCCTGCACTCGTGGACCATAGGTGGAAAAGCTGGGCTGGATCCATTTATTAGGGCCCCCTTTGTACCAAGATGCACACAGGGAAAACCTTGACCTTGCCTCATCTAACATCAAGCCTAAACTTGTAGTGTCTGCAAGCAAAGTTAAACACACAGGTAAGTTTTGTGCTGGGTCCCTCAGTCAAGGATGAAGATCAAAGTTTCACTTGCAGAATTGAAGCTCAGTGTTTACCTTTCTACCTTAGCTGTGTAGTTATCTGCAAAGGTTGAGAACACTGACTGTATTGCAAAAGCTTATATTGCCTTATATTAACAATGGAACGTGATGAATTTAAGGACATTAAAATGCATCATGTATTAAATATTTTAGTAGTTACAATATTATATTGATAGAATCATTTTAGGGAGACCTTTGTCTAGATATACAACAATTAGTGTAGTGAATGTACACATTTGACGGACAGTATTATAGTTTAAATTTACCACCAACACTTATGTAGTCTGTCTTTTTCGAAGGCCATTCTTTTAGGTTTGTACATTAAACTACATTATTACTACATTAAGTGCTGACGTTTCATGACATTTATAGATTTAGGTTTTAGAAAATTGCTTTCTCTACAATCAGGCTCTCCTTCGATATCCTTGAAAACATGCACGGCACATACCGCCACTAACTTATTATTTTAAGCCTGCTAGATTGGTGTTCTAAGGTCAAGGCTCAGCACACAATGAACCAGCAGACAGTGGTACATTACAATACGGTATTTAAAACTGGGAACAGACAACAATTTAAAGGATTAGTCCGTAAACCGTTCAGACAGTTTTTGCGTCCATTTAGATGCGCCTTCTTGCAATAATTTACTATTTTGTATTTGAACGACGGATTGGATATTCAATTATGTATGTAAATTGAGATAAAAAAATAAATAAATAACAACTAATATTTTCAGACATTCAAATAATAATAGTTTTATTCCACGCCTTGTGTTCGTAAATGTTTGTTTTTAGGAAATTTCCAAAAGGAGCCAGCTGACCTTAGACAAGGTCTACTGGCCATGATTGCAAATACCTTTTCACTGTTTGTTTTTTTATTCTACACTAAACTAGATTGTCCTTTGCTAAAATACCATAAACCGTGCTGTTCATATGTTGACATAAGTCCCGATTGTTCTGTTGCTATGCCAAAGAATTAGTGCAAACGAGCAGTGTTAAGCATTCATGTACTGTCATGTCAATCAAATAAATATGTGCCTATTTTTGTCTAGCCACAGAGCTGCTGCTCTCCTTGCTGGTGAGTGAGATTAGTGTACATTTCTAGTGGAAAATGATGGTGATTGTCTGCCAGCACCCTATGGCGTCATGCTTGGCCTTTGGTTTTATTGGCTCTAGCTGTCTGACACTAAACCCTCTGCCCCCTGGCTGTCAAACTCTCCATGTGTCTCACTGGCCTCCCCCCTCCCCAGAAGATTGTCTGTAGAACCATTGTATAACAACCCTGCTTCATTTGAACAAAGGAGTTTACCTGCAGACACGCTAGTTGATTCATTTGAACATTTAGTCGATTGTTAGGCTGTGGGCGTCAGGTGACATTTGGGGCTTCACTGAATTAACAGAATACTGGGTGAATGGAACATTTTCCAGTGTCGGGATCTAGTGTTTAACAAGTGTGTACGATTGGAAGATGTCTGACATTTAAAATAAAATTTTAAATTATAGTTTGATGTCTCTATGTAGGTTAAAATGGTCTGCTGACTTGGTTAGGAGACAGCTATTGTCAGCCACATTCCTGTCCCATGCTGTGCTGGATCAAGGCTGTTCAACAGGGGTTAAGTTGTGTAAAAAAACACACAAGCTAACAACCCATAATGCATATGATTTATCACTACATTGGCATTCGCCATTCTACTTACATTGGGAAAAATAATTTACAAGAACATCTTCCATACTGGTATCATTAGTAAGATATGTTAATGATGTTTCAGACTGTGTCCATGAAGTTCATACATTTAAAAAAAAATAAAATCACTGTGAAGTACCTTGTGCTTTCTTTTATGTGTACCTAGGAAGGATATGTTCTTAAACTTTACTATGGAGTATTTGGTACAATAGAACAATATTCCCAGTCAAGTTAGAACTACAAAGAAAATAGCTTAACACTAATTCAGTTAAGATAATGTTGGCGTGGTTACCTTGACCGTTATTTAGACCAAGCTCAAGTCTTAGCTAGCAAGCTCCAGCATAGCAAGGAAATTGAGGTTTTTTTAGCTTTGGCGGCTCTTCATTCCTCTTCCGGCTCTTCTTTGTGGTTATCAGTTGAATGCAAATGAGCAGGGCGTGGTGGAGGCCGTGAGGGGGGAGGGGCCCTAGTTGGAGAAGGTGGGATGGGCAGGTCAAGGGGAGGAGTGGAGGGAGGGGTGAGGTCAATTGATGGCAGAGCTCTGCTTGGAGGTGGGGTGTAAGGGGGTGAGGTGGTGCTTGATGGGGGAGGAGTGGATGGAAGCGGAGGCAGTGTGGAGGTGGGAGAGGACGGTAAGTGGGAGAAGCCCTCTGAGTTCAGATGGTCATAACTGTGAGGCAGAGAGTAGATGGGTGTTGAGGGGTGATTGTAGATTGGATAGCGAGGAGCAGGGTAGGATTTCGCACGAGCAAAGCTTATGCACCTTCCCTGTAAAAAGCAGAGGACATGGAGTAAAGTTGTTCAGTTCTAAAATGTATTGTATGTTGCTCTTTGCTATATTTTTCTCTTAAATAACGTGCATTCTTTTGAACAAGTTCAAGATACAACAAAATAACCCTGTACGGTCGGTAAATTAGTGAGAATACGACACCGAAACCTATTTTTTGGCACCTTAAACATTTGGTACTGTAGATGGAAAAAGGAAATTTCTCTTATGATCCTCCAATCCATGACTGTCATGGAGTAAAACAACAAGCCTGCCAGCAAAGGGGAGTTGGGGTTTATCATATGGTTCTAATGATTTTACCAGATAGAGCATTCCTGAAGCGCTGGAGCAATACGGTCGCTTCACTTGGTTTGTCTCATTGGGTTGTTTTTGAGGCCACGTCGTCTGCCCACTGCTATGGCTAGATAGAGCTGTGACCTTGATTTTCAATTATTCAGGGAGACGCCTTTATGTTTAAATGGGCTTTCAAGCTGTTTTCCATGTGGGTTTATTTAATCAGTCTCCCTCCCTTCCTGTTAACTCCAGTCCTTCATAGTTTCTCTGTGGTTTGATGTTGTTTCTCAGAAGAGCAATGCATGAGCTCGGCTTCCTTCGATTCCTTTGTCTGCCTGTCTTACGTAAGAGGAACTGATTCAAGCTGACCTCTGCTGGTGAGTCTGCCTGGAGTTTAAATTGGGCTTACCTTGTCTCCAGGATGGGGTCTCATCACAGACACCCTGTCATAACCATTCCTTAGGAAAACACACAGTGCTTCCAGCTTGCCCTGTGAGAAGGAGATCAGAGAAGGAAAGATAAGATAAACTCTAGGTAACAAAAAAATATATGACATAAAAATCATTAATTTAAATCCATATTTAAGTCCAAATAAAAACAAAATCAATCCAGATCCTAATGTATAAATTGTGCTTTTTTTACTGTATATATTTTGGTATATAATATGTCATGTACATTGACCTCGGATGTTTAGAAATGCACCCATAAATTTAATGTTTATTATTTTTATTATTATCATAATTAATATTGCTGTTGTTGTGTTTTGATGTTGACCTATTAACCAGTATCATTATCTATTTATAAACATATATACTTATATATACACGTAATAAGCATTTGTATTAAAGTTTAATATAATCCCAAACAAAAACATAATAGGTGGCAGCGATATATGAATAATATATATGTATATATATATTTTTTTTTTACAAATAATGTAAAACAAATCTAGTAACAATAATGTGTACAAACAGTTTCACTTGTCTTGTGGCCATTTAATATTTTTTGATTAAATGCAGGATTAAGTGTCCTGCTCTATCTACTAAGCCTGATTTTAATTCAGCATTCAAAGGTAGAGTAGAGTTAGTAAAGAGAAAGAGTACATTTATTCAATTGCTGAATAATTTGAAAATATCTAAACTTAACAGCTATATCCACTCTGCTGTTTTTGTATTCTATAAAACTCCCAATTGGTACAGAAGATTTGGCGAGCATTGGTTTTCTCCCTAAACGTCTGCTTTCGCCGACAGTACAAAGCTCTTTAGTTAGTATTATGATCATGATCGTTGCCAGCTATACTTTTAATGTTCATGTTTAACGAGGAGCTTAATCCTGTAACGGTGTGTTTATGTTGTAGTTTAATTTTGGTCAGAAAACGTTAGCAGTTTGCTGAATAAAGAGAGAATGTATTTTTTGTTTCACCTTCATAGGGGAGTACCATTTCTGAGGACGAAAGGGTTTGCGCATGCCATTGTTAAGTGTCCGAGTTGCAGGGAAATAAAACTCTTCGGCAGGCATCTGGACACGTGCATTCTTGGCTTTCTCTAATTTGGCCCCCTCCTCAGTGGACCCCTTTTCCCCCCACCAGACCTGAACAATAGAGAACATTGTTATTCCATCTCCAGAGTTCTTTCGGAAGGTTCCACATCAGACTATTCAGAACCATGTCTATGACCTTTGTTTAAAGGGCAAGGACAAATTGAGTCTATTTTGCAACGTGGCTCTTTCCACAATTAAAAACATACGTAAAGGAATGTGTACAAATTTAAATAAATATGGAGAAAAAATATCAATACTGAACAAAATATATATATAAATCCCTATTGCCCAACTAATACTGGTTTTGCAGGGATCTCTAATTTGTCAACAGTTGGCACAAGGCATAGGCATCATGTCTACCTCCATTCTCTTGATGCCACCTACTCCTCGGCCACCGTAGTATGATGCATCTACTGTGGGCCACCGTTTCTTAGGGTTGTCATCATCTTCATCCTTTTATTACCAAGTACCAAGGTCATCACAGACATACATGAAATGCAACACGTCAAAGAATTTAAAGCCCAGTCATTTTTTTTGACAATTTGGTTTGATGTATTAGGGGTCTTTGATCCACCCACAACAGCAATTTGATGGTCATTTATGTGTTGATACATCAAAGCTATTGGAACTATGTATTCATTGGTTTCAGTACTAACAGCTAGAAAAATTACATATCAAGCCTGATGTTTTGAATAGGCCAAAATGCCTTTTGGTGAGCTTCCTTAGTATTTTAATTATTAAAAAAACGTGCTTACAGAGCTGTCTTCCATCTCTGGAGGCGGGGGATCATGGATAATCTGAAGATGAAATGGTATCTCTAATAAGATTGATTTGACCAACAAGATTACTAAAATATTATTGCAACAGTTACATGGTTTAGTGGGGTATTCCAAAAAAAAATCACATTTACATTAGTGTTCAGACCCTTTTATATGGTTGTGTTTGGAATCGCCTTCTTAAATACTATCTATTTAATACTATCATACTCAATGAGTATTCAAAGTGAAAACAAAGATTAAATTCTATTATTAGTATACTCAACTGTATTGAGCCGTTAAGCATGGTATAGTAACCTCTTTGGGGTACTCAACAGTTCCCCAAATCTGAGTTTGTCATCCGGGAACTTTTCCATGCTCAAATTTCACATGCTATTTACCGTTGGCATACTGCAAACTAATTTTCTGTCTAATTGAGTATGTTAAGTATTAATAGTGTGCGATTTTGAACACAGTAAAATACACTTCAAGTTGCGCTCAGGTGCATCCTGATTGCTGCCCACCTGTGGTCAATTCAATAAAATTTGACATGCAAATGCCTGTCCATTGCTGCGTTTCAATAGCTGTTCTCCTTGACTTCCCCTCAGCACTACCCTTCGGGAGAATCACCCCCGCCAGGTTAAGTGTTGTTCCGTTAGTCAGAAGATCTGATGTGAACTTGGTGTGATCAACCCTCGAAGGGCTGTGGGAGCGCATGAACAACGATGGTCACTTCAGAGCTGTATATCACCCACAATGCATTGCTGTTATGCATTCGGTACAAGAGAATACATCAATTGTTAGGTCCAGTAATGCACGTAAAACTCCAGTTTATCACCAACCATTAAAAATATTAATAGATAGAGGAGGCTATCATAAACTCCTAGCAATAATAGTTAGGATTATCATGATGTGTTTGTGATATGTCACAAACAGAAACATTATTTAATTGTTGTCTATTAGAAACGTGACACAGCTGATTTCACAAGCTTCATTCATACAAGTTTACTGGCATTTTTGGTAATTTGGAAAAAGCAGTAGCGCGCCAAGCCTAAAACGGACGGTCGGGCAATGACAAGATCGGGCTGAAAGTTTACAAGGGCAGGTTTGTTCCTTTTTATCCCCCAACCACTTTCCCTTTGTTCTCCAATCGGCCTCAGCGCAATGTATGCTGTTACATCATACCAAGGGCTGAGGGGAAGTAGAACTACCACTGAAACGCAGCTGAATCAGGTCTCGCAGTTGCCAGTGTATGTCAGAGCAAAAACACTAACCACCGTGCAGCAGAGAGGCCAGAACCACCAGAGCAAAGCTGCAGTCAACAGGAGTAGGAGGACAAGCAGAGCAATCCCCAAGAATGTCCCATCTGACTGCCGCAAGGGAGAGAGGAAAAAGTATGATTGGGTGCACTTAGCACATAATTGCAATAATATTTTTTTTTGAGTGGAGCGCTAACACAGAGTAAATATAGCGGTGGTCTTACACAACTGATTGTGGTGATTGTAACGGAACTGGAGATGAAGCTCAGGCCATTGTTCATGCTGACATAGAGAGTGGCAGACCTGGGAGAGAGGGGCAGTCATTACAGGTGAAGGAACTAAGACATGGCATTCTTTGTCCCGACAGTGTTGACAAAGAATTCTATAGTGGGTGTCTTGCGTGGGTGTTTAGAGGATGTGATTTACTAACGTTCCCTCGTTGTCCAACACAGGAGCAGGGCACAGCAGGTAAGTGTCTCTGACAATGAGAGGCCTCTTTGCTATAGAAACAGATTAGAAAATTAATGTGATAGGCTAAAATTGTTTGCGCTTGTGTGTGGTGTGTTCCTTACTAATCATTTTTTGTGGGCTTAATTTGCTAACCTTTGTATTTTACTTTTAAACAAAAGTACTTCAACAATGATTAACTAATAAATATTCATTAGCAGGTAGGTCAACTGAGAAGGAGTTCTCTTTTGCAATGACAACCTGGCCAAGTGGCATATGATACCTTGACAACAAACTACACAACCATTAATAAAAAGTAAAGCATTTTGAAACATTTTGCAAAGACATGGGTCTTTAAAGGAAAGTACAATTAAAATGATCACAATTAAAATAGTCTGAAAGACAACATTAGACAATCTCAGCCCACATTGCTTATCATCCCACAGATGGGCTGCTGCACACTGAAATAGTTACGCCTGACTAAAGTAGACCATAGAAACAGCAACTCATAGGAGAACTAAAATGAACAGGCAGTAGAGAGGAGTGATGCCAATGAAAGTATGATAAATAAATCAATACCAATGTACAAAGTGTCTATTGTGGAAACCGACAAGGGGAATGTAAAACACTTCAAATAAACAAAAAAGTTAACTGAAAATTACAAAAATGATCAATAATCAAAGTAAGAAAAGAAAAAAAAAATTAATTAGATTTTCAAAAGAGGAAATTGAGTCAAATGCCCTTAGGCTTTGGAGAAACTCTTCGAAAGCCTAGAGGGTCTGAAGGTGCTGGCCCTTCATTTCTTTGATTTTAATTGAGACCTTAAAACAAAGACATACAGCTATGCTGTTCTTATGGTGAGAAGTTATGCAATGGAAACTGGGGCTATACCCAAAAGGCTTATGTGTTGCTTGGATTTAACTTCATACAAAGACCAGCACAGTGTGTGAGTTGCAATAGACCTGTCTAGAGACAATCAAAGCACTTTAGCAATCAACATGAATGATCCTACTTCTGAGAACAGAATAAGGACACTACAGATAAGTTGTGGCTGGTTTAACTTCATGGCATAATGAATAATGGATTTAAAAGTATAGGGAGTAGAGTTTTTTTGCATAACAAAACATTCTAAATTACTTTACTTTTTCAATTAAGGTTCTATACTCTCCTGCTGTCACCTGCTGTGAAGACTTGTAAAAACAAATGGAAACTACAGTAAACAATGTACAAAGGTTCACAGTTCTAATAGAGGGCATCTTTTTGAATACCAAAATTTCCCTTAAAATCCATGCACTGGATCTGAGGTTTGTTTAGCCTGGCAAAGTAGAAGTCTAGGTTTAGTGAGTGGAAAACCAATGCTGGCCGCTGATGTGATCCACATTCCATATGGACATCTGAGTGCTACAGCCACTAAAGCAAGCCAAGAAACAAATATGGGTAATTGTTTCGAAGGGTAGTTTTACATTACTCTGTAAACCTTTTCCCCAGGCTACTCTTTCAGTTAGACTAAACTAACTTGGGCTGTTTGCTGACCAGAGCTGGAATGCTCAGAACTTAGAAAGATGATCATCCGTTAAATAAGTGCAAACATAGATTGACACTCCCATGAAAGCAAAGAGTGTCGGTTTATTGCTGTGCTTGTGTTTTTAGTCTAATGAGGTCACGGTCTTGGCCTTATGTGTCTCGGACTGATAGATTGTAGGGCTGTGGTCAAGAGATGAAAGTCGCACATCAAATAAGCTTCACTTACTCACAGTGACGGTCTCATTTATGCGAAAACTACAAAGAACCTTCTGAACATCCCTTGCATGCAGGAAGCCATTTCCCTTGACCACCACCTGAAAGGACTCTGAGGAACAGTGGGACAAAGCAAACCAAAAATGGGTCAGACTTTGTTGTCATATACATCATATTTAGCGATAATTAAGCTAAGGACATTCAGTTCAAGTGATCATACAAAGAGACAATAATATATGTGCATTTGTATATATCATTTTAAAGCAGTGGTTCTTAACCTGGGTTCGATCGAACCCCAGGGGTTCGGTGAGTTAGTCTCAGGGGTTCGGCAGAGGTCAAAATACACACACTGTGTGTGAGTCGTTTCGGCACGAAGGGTTCGGTGAAGGGTGCGAAGGGTTCGGTGAATGCGCTTATGAAACTTGCAGGGTTCAGTACCTCCAAAAAGGT
>JAVQJS010117830.1:0-15247 GCA_036024795.1 Galaxias rostratus | reverse complement strand
TGTCCGTCTGTGCTGTTCCTGTGGTGGTGGTGTTTGTGTGTCTGTGCTGTTGCTATGGTGGTGGTGTTTGTCTGTGGTGTTCCTATGTTGGTGTGTGTGTTTCTGTGGTGTTCCTGTGGTGGTGGTGTGTGTCTGTGGTGTTCCTATGGTGGTGGTGTGTGTCTGTGCTGTTCCTATGGTGGTGGTGTGTGTCTGTGGTGTTCCTATGGTGGTGTGTGTGTGTCTGTGGTGTTCCTGTGGTGGTGGTTTGTGTGTGTGTCTGTGCTGTTCCTAAAGTGGTGGTGTGTGTCTGTGGTGTTCCTATGGTGGTGGTGTGTGTCTGTGGTGTTCCTATGGTGGTGAGTGTGTGTCTGTGGTGTTCCTGTGGTGGTGGTGTGAGTGTGTGTCTGTGCTGTTCCTAAAGTGGTGTGTCTGTGCTGTTCCTGTGGTGTGTTTTTGCAGCAGGCTGGCGGGGGGCCACCACAGCCTTCAGGCAGCTCGTCTTGTTCCATGCAGCCGCTCCCCCCCCCCCTGCCCCCCTCACCTTGATAACTGAGCCCGGGGCGCTGGCTAGAAGGACAAAAACAGCCATGGTGAGGGACGTGGGGGGGGGGTGACCCAGTGTGTCTGAGTATGAACATATGTGTTTGTTTATGTGAGTGTGTGTGTGTGTGTGAGAGAACACGAATGTTTGAGTATGCGTGTGTGTGCGTGCATGTTTGTTTACGAGTATGTATGTGTGTGTGTGAGCGTGTTAGAAAATGTGTGTGTGTGTGTAATCATGAGTATGTGTGTGTGAGCGTGTGTGCATGCGTGTGTATGTGTTGTGTGTGTGTGTGTGTGTGTGTGTGTGCGTGTGTGTGTGAACGTGTCTGTGTTTGTGTGTGTGTGTGTGTGTGCACGCGCGCACTCTCTTTCCAAACAGTAACAACGTTTTGTGAAAGTGCTGGAGTGTGAGGTGGTGGTGTGAGCTCAGGTTTCATAACACTGCCTCGGGACCTCCCACCCCCCCCCCTCCCCCCGTTTCATTCTCTCCGTTTCGCTGACTTCGACACTCTTTTTTTTCCCTGTCGTTCCGTCTCCCCAATTTACTCTGCTCTCGTTCCCTCCCTTTTTTCCTCTGGCTCAACCCCTCTCCCTATTTCACCTCGCTCACACCCCCCCCCCCCCCTCTCTCTCTCACTCCACCCTTCAATGCTTGCCCCCTCTTCCCTATTCCCCAACCCAAATGTTGTGCTGTTGCTATGTAACTTACTGGCTGACTGGTCGGCTGCCTGACTGGCTGACTGACTGGCTTACTGGCTTACTACCTGACTGACTGACTGGCTTACTGGCCTACTACCTGACTGACTGACTGACTGACTAACTGACAGGCTGACTGACTGGTGACTGACTAACAGACTGGTGACTGACTGGACTGACTTCTCCAGGAGTGGGCAGGCTGCCAGGCTCCTTAGACAGTCAGAGTCCTCTGCTATCACGTCTCTGCCTCTACAGCTCCCTCTGTCTCTACAGCTGCCTCTACCCCTACAACTGCCTCTACCACTACAGCTGCCTCTCTGCCCCTACAGCTGCCTCTGTCTCTACAGCTGCCTCTCTGCCCCTACAGCTGCCTCTTCCTCTACAGCTGCCTCTGTGCCCCTACAGCTGCCTCTGTGCCCCTACAGCTGCCTCTGTGTCCCTACAGCTGCCTCGATGTCCCTACAGCTGCCTCTGTCTCTACAGCTGCCTCTGTGCCCCTACAGCTGCCTCTGTGTCTCTACAGCTGCCTCTGTGCCCCTACAGCTGCCTCTGTGTCTCTACAGCTGCCTCTGTGTCTCTACAGCTGCTTCGATGTCCTTACAGCTGCCTCTGTGTCTGTACAGCTGCCTCTGTGTCTCTGTCTACAGCCGCCTCTGCTTCCACGACTGCTTCCTCTGCCTCTACTGGAGGAGCCGGTCTGTCTGACTGAGAGGAAACGCCGGTAAACAATGTAGCAGACTCCTGTTGCTGCTGCACTCCCCAACATGAGCCTCACACACACACACACACACACACACACACACACACACACACACACACACACACACACACACACACGCACACACACACAATAATGTCCAAAGTGCCCCATCAAATCCAGCAATAAAATATACCTTCCACCATGACAGGGTTTGGGAAAGTAGCAATATAAAGATTATTGCTTTATAAAATAAACATCCCAGTGCCTAAACTTTCGACCAACTTTTATAATTTGACATCTTCGCTTACTTCTGGAATACATCTATACTTGCTCATTATACATTTGAGAAAATATCCCCTTATCAACCTGACTGCAATATATTCATAATGTCAGTACATAAAGTCAAGCCCTATTTCGAATGATGGGTGGGGGTGGGGGGGGGTGAGGGGTGGTAAGGACACTTGTCAGGACAGGATGCATTATTCAGATACCCCTTCAGTTTTTGCTTTATAGGTCAAATTCAATCAGCCCCACAACAGTGGCACTTACCACGGGCAGGCTGAGACAAACTCCCTCTTCAGGTCTCTCAAAGCCCATTATATTGACGGGTTACATTGGACACAAAAAATGAGGACATAAGAACACAACCGGAGTTGTGAGTGAAAGGTAAATTGACGAGCCGGCCGATTGAAATGGCCACTCAATCAAAGCGAATGTTGCGGTACATTTGCATGCTTCGTTAACAAACAGGTAAATAAGGGCCTTGGCGGACAGTCACACAATGAAGCGGGGTGCTGCCAACACCAAATGTTTATTCATGAACACAGATGCATTGACTTCGCCGCCACGCCAAATTAGAGGTGAGCCTTTTCATTTAGAGGTGCATTCAGCTAAAGCCTGCTTGCTCGTCCCAAACAGCTACTTTGAGTGGTGGTCTTTAGCTGTAATTCTTGCCCTGATTATCTCCCTGCCTGAAATGACGCAAAGCACCAGGGCCTGCAGTCTACATTATTTCTAACCTTGCTGACACTTAAGTCTCGACAGGTTCATGAAAGGTTATGGGCACAGGCCACGTGCGTAGTCAACTTGGGGGGGGGGGGGGTCTCAAAAAATGTTCCCATGATAGGCCGACATGGGTGCCTGACGAAACTGAATCAGTTCAGGTTCCGCTCACTCCAATGAGGAAGAATTTATACATGATAGTGGTTCACAATAACACAAAATTTAAATGAGTGACACATTAAATAAGCACATATGTCTATAAATAATTGCACGATTCACTGCAGTAGCACAAAGGATGTGTACTGTGGGAGCTGAAACGAAGCGCATCCTGGTGGGGAGGGTGTCCATCTCTTTGTCTCCTTACTCCTTCTCACAATCCTGCAGAGTAGCACCTCGTTCACAATGACTGTTAAGCAGGGCTCTCTAAATCCATTAGCAATGAAATGCAGGTTTTTCCTTTCTATATGGACTGATCGTCAAGGACCCTTTTTACGGACTGAAGGGGACGTAAGTGTTGGTTTTCCCCTCACCCTTTCACCT
This sequence comes from Galaxias rostratus, assembly GCA_036024795.1. Lineage (NCBI taxonomy): Eukaryota > Metazoa > Chordata > Actinopteri > Galaxiiformes > Galaxiidae > Galaxias > Galaxias rostratus. The sequence continues at coordinate 11,784 of JAVQJS010117830.1, read as the reverse complement.
CTGTTTCTATTCAGCTGGTGACCTGCTGACCCTGAGACACTGGGTGGGTCAGAGGGCTCTACAGGAATAGGCACAGTTCCCTGATCTACAGAACCAAGACGACGACAACCGGCTCAAATCAAAGCTCATTCCCACTGGAAGATGGTCAAATTTGCACTGCCGTCGAAGACTGTTTTTGAACAAAAGACGTAGGGTCAGCAAAAGGTGTGTGTGTGTGGTCTCTGGTGGTGGCGTTCGATACCTCGGAGTGGACTCGCTGGACGTGGGACTGCAGATTGCCCTTCTGAGAAAAGGAGGCCGGGCAGAACATGCAGAGGTGAGGCTTCTCCCCCGTGTGCCTCACCATGTGGGTCTGCAGCACCACCTTCTGGTTGAAGCACTTATAGCAGTATGAACACCGATAAGGCCTTTCCCCTGAGGACATGGAGGCAAAAGAAATGAAGTGTCTCATTCTCTACCTTAAAAAACTCTTACACACACAATAATATATTTAACAGAAGAAGAAAATAGAAATGAATGCAGGGGAACGATACTCTCCACATCCTTCCACCTGACAGCAGCTACTTTCAAAGCGCATGGCATCCAGCCCTCGCTAGCTAACCACCTAGCCAGAGAAAACTAGCACGAGGTGGTTTTAAGATGGTCATAGTTGTTGGGCAAACGTTGATAAGATGGGACCGCTTCATGAAAGCAAGGCAGGGGAGTACGACCACGTGTTCTCATTTGCATTCATCTAGGGTGATCTAGTCTCTAAATTACATCAGCCTACTCATGAGGGTGACCTCAGGGAGGAAAAAGGCTGAAGAAGATCATCTTGTATCCCCCGGAAAACATACGCACAGGTTAGCCAGGGTCTTCCTACACACTAATGCATATAATGAATGAGTCATGAAAGCATGGTGGAAGGAGTGATGCAGTGAACAGAAGTCATCACACGGACAGCTGACAAACCAGCAGAGAACATTGCACACACAGTCCTTTAGTGGTCGTTAATGCTTCAAATGACGGGTTCAAAACACATTCTGGATATGGCAAGTAATTATGTAAGTGGTTCAGAATTGAATGTTTTGCGGGTAAAGACACCATGTTAAACAGCAGGGTACGCAAGTATCGCATATACAATAAGAAGGTTGTATTTGTATTTTTCTCCTGCCAATGTCCTGACCAGTCACTGACAATTAATCTGGAGTCGGTCTGTGTGTTCTATGTGTGTGAGGAAGATGGAATATATGTTGGGTGAGCAAGTCTGGCGCAAATTGGCTGCCGTGGTATCACTCATACTGGGTGTAGTGTTTGATAGCTGTCGGTCCATTGTTTAGTGTATGATATTATTTGGTGATCCAATTTTGTAAAAGTGCTTTGAGTGTCTTGATAAAGCGCTTAAAACTAAACAAAATGCTTTATTATTATTAACGACTGAGAAACAGTTCAAGTAAATGACTGTGTGAACCTATTTAGTGCGTCACTACTTGTATCAAAGGCAAAGATAAACCTTGGGGATAGTATGTACTATGAAGTTTGCTTTTAGCATGTTCTTTTCGGGGGGGGGGTCCAATCACTAGGGATTTGACTCACTGCAAACTTGGGTGGAAAACTTTTTGAACTGACTGAAGGCTTTTTTTTTTTTACCCCTGGGGGAGGACACATTTTAAATCAGCCTGGGAGACAGTTTTTAAGACGGAAAACAGCGAGGAGCAAATCAGGAGTCAATTTTCATCAGACCCCCACTGTGTGAATCGGAAGGTCTCGCAAAAAAAATCTCAACTCACAAACACAACGCTCGGCCTAAAAGCCTTTGTCCTTTTCTTCAATCTTACCTGTGTGGATTCGCACATGTCTCACAAGCTGGCTGGGCTTTTTGAAGGTTTTTTGGCAATGTAGACAGCTATTTGTGAATCCACTGCGGTCAATGTTCTTCTTGAAGTTTCTTGTAGCCGTGAGTGCTCTGAAATGTAGCAAAAAATAACGCCTATTTCAAATATATATTCTAAAATAAAACCGTAGTTAGAGGAAAAGGGATTCGCTGACGTCCCAAATTTGACATGAAAGATGAACATGCTTGTCATTACACAACACTGAATATATTTGTTTAAAACCACTTAATCAGGGAATTAATCTGGTGAAAGCGGTTCTGTGAATTGAAACAATTGATAACAATAAGGTCATTCTACAGCAACAGTTTGCCTGGAGTCTAACCTCAACCGGCTGTGGGTTCTCATGTGTTCCCGGAGCTGGGCGGACATCTTGAACTCCTTGCTGCAGTGCTTGCATGTGTAGACTTTAACCCCAGCCAATTCCTTGCGGTGATCATCAAGATGGTGGTCAAGCTGGCTCTGGAGGATGAACTCATCTCCACACTCTGTGCAGATGAAGTTCTACAGGATAGGAGGCAACGGAGAGCTGAGAGCATCCGAAATCAAAATGCAAAAACTCAAAGATGGTGGTGGGAATCTATTCGCAGGCAATGTTATGTTCTATAGACAGGGGGAAAAGATCCTTTGGCCAAAGAGATGTGAAATGTTAGTGAAAGCTTATCGTTTTCTTGCACAGTAAAAAAGATAGTTTCATAGCTGGTGTACCTCCTCCTTCTCATGAAGCATGATGTGGGACTTGAGACTGGCCACGCGGGTAAACTTTTTCTGGCACACCGGGCAGGTGGGGTCAGAGGGAGTGTGTGTTGACTTGTGAAGGGTAAGATTGTACTCCACATTGAAGGTCTGGGGGCACTGATCACAACGATGAGGCTAGATAGATAAAACGTGAAAGAAGGTGAATGCTGCACGGAGAAAAGTGTTTAAAGCATCCACACACCCGGCAACATATCACCTCCTGAACAGCCATATTTCTTCTCACAAATAATTTGAAACCTTTGCACTAAGTGAATCTTGTCACAATATGTTGTAATGCGTCTGCACACATTAAACTTGTTTCTGAGGCCATCGATCCAAAGATCACAAAGAAACAATCCTTGTACATTTAAAGCACCATGAAAAAAGTAATTCTTTACATCTGCTATGTTAATACAACGATTGGTTAAAAAGCTTGATGACACAGAGGTATGAGCATCTGGCAGTTTGAGGGTTTAATCCCCTTTACAGAAAAAGCCCATTCCAGCTGATGTGTCATTAAGCCTTGATCAGGTTTTATTTTGGCTGCCCTCTTGATCAAACTGCAGTAAAAGTATGTCTCATGTAGTAAACTAAATCAGATTGCTTTGTGTAGAATAATTTAACAGGTATCAAATAAATACTTTGCCTGGAAAATAGCCATTCAGATTCATCATAGGGTGGGTTCATTATTTTTACCACAGCGACTCTTCAAGTACCTTGTCGTTGACCTCATGGTCACGAAGATGCCTTTGCAGCTGGCTCTCAGTTCTGAAGTTTTGAGCGCACATAGTGCATTTCTTGTCCTTAGACTCCGCATCACTGTGGTTTTCTGTCTTGGCGTCACTGCCATCTGTTACAAATAGCAAATAAAAGCACAATAAAGGTTTATTTCTATCTAATGCATTTAAGGATTTGGCCAAAGCTTTTCCGGTGGTGTTATTGTACCTTTGAATGTAGACCCGATTACGTAAAAAATGTATCATTAAAAATACTGGGCAATCCAGGAGAAAACCATGACTCGAAAAAGTATGCACGTCTCCCCACAAGTCTTAATTGTAACCAGGTATACCCTCATACCTTTCCTAATTTAAATGGACAACTTTAGGTCCTGTGGTGCTTATCGCCTCTACCATTCATGGACCCGATTGACTGGATTCAGATTGGAAATGCCTATTTGATGACGTTAAAAAATGCATGAACTTCCTTATCAGCTTGCCAACAACATTCGTGGTAATTCGGTAATAATAATACATTATATTTATAAAGCGCCTTTCAAAACACTCAAAGACGCTGGAACACTGTTACACGAACAAGAACAATTATTAATATTTCTCCACGTTGATCCCGTCAAGCAAGTTGAACCAGAGTTGAGGTTACTTTCCACATTAGCAGCAAAGCCATGTACTGACTACTACTACTATTAGCTAGCAAGATTTGGTTGGGCAACATGGGTTTGTAAGCTACCTAGCGTGACGTTAGCTACATTCATAACAACAAAGAGCATGCTTGGTGTAGATTGTGTTACGTTTGGGCGAGGTACTGGCCAAGCTAGCAATATAGCATTGCTAAGCTAGCAAATGTTCTTAAGACTAAAACGCCAGAAAGCTGAATTGCAACTTCAACTCATACGCAAGGGAGCGAGGACAATGCTTCTTCGACCGCTGTCAAATTAGACTGGAACTGGATAAGTAGAGCCACCGAAATGTTATTAATATCATTCCGCCTCAATCACCCCTTTGCAGCACAAAGCAATGGCCACCCGCAATACTATATCCGGGGACTATATACACTATATTCAAGTGTGATTAAATCAAATACAAAGGGAGTTTAAACAATCATTGTGGTCTTATTTAGATAGCATAGTTTCTGTAATTTTTATTTGTGGTATTTTTGTACTGGTTACCTGTTCCGTCGTTGGTTTTATCTCTCAGTTTGCGAGGCCGGCCCCGCGGCATAGTTCCAGTATTCAGGGCGGGTGTACTGTGAACGATTTCGGTTTCAAAATGGTGACTGCTACGCCTGGAGAAAACATCGAACCTATGAACTTTTGTGTTACACTAGGACTAAGCATGGAGTAGGGAGACATCTAGCGTTTACAAGTAAGAAGTGGAACATCCAGAAAGTAAACATTGAAAGGTCCACAGACGTCTCAAAAACCACTGACTTTTTTTTCTTCTCAAATAGCTCAGTTGATTGAAAGTAATAGAAAACATGCCAAATATCGGGGTGTATTACTATGGATCAAGTTGCTTTTGCGCTTTCAGACCTGTCAAATCTGCACGGAAACTTATAATAATTTAAATAATTTTATCCCCAATATTTATTTAGGTGGGGCCATTGTGAAAATAATAATTATTCATACGCGATTGGCCAGCAGAGAGCAGCAGTGAGTTCTAAATGACAGCATGGGATGTCAGCAAATCAGAAAGACAGCATGCCAACAGTACTAAATTAGCGTCTTTGCATGATGGGAAAAACAAGTCTTGACTTTTACTTTCAGGTCTGCTTTCGTCCATATTACAAGTTGTGCCTGTTACGTGAATATAGTAGGAGCACAGGTTTAGATTAGAGTAGCACCCTGAAAAGACAAAGTTATTTATTTGTATGTTTAATTATTGATTTCTTTTAAATATGTCTTAAGAGCATTACCCACTATGGCAATTACCTCAATAGCAGTAATCTTCCCTCCATTCTCAGCAATATGTTTGTCCTTGGTAACCACTGTTCTGAAGTTGGCATTCATAACAAATCTCCTTGTAGCCTACCCTCACAATGACAGGAAGTTGTGAACATTGAAGTTAAAATATCGCGGTCAGTAGTATTCTGCCCCCTATAAGTTATTGAAAGCTTTTCAATCGAGCTATAAAGATACTGAAACTGATGTTTTTACTAGAATTCTGTGAATTAATTGCATGTGTTAAAACTGGAGATTGCTTTGAAAGTAAGCTAAATGTTTGCTCTCCTCCAATTTCTTAAATGTTTGTGGTAACTAGACAGTTATGCAATCTAACTCCAAAACTTGTCCTCTCCGAGTGAGAGGAAGTAATCCTTTGTAAATATTTTGACATTTAGCCATTAAAACAACTCTATGCTCATGGTGTAGAACATCTGTTCCTGCCTGCTCCAAGCACTCATTCTGCCTGTCCCCTCTCTTTGCCACAGGGACCACTGATCCCACCATAGAAAACAAAAGACGGGACACTTCTTTGACCTTACGGGACATTGCACGCCAGTGTTTCTTTTCTTTCTATATAACCCTCTCCCTCTTTTTAACATGTGGTCTGTTACTCCCTCTGTGCTACTCCTTTTGCGTGTGTGTGTGTGTGTGTGTGTGTGTGTGTGTGTGTGTGTGTGTGTGTGTGTGTGTGTGCCTGCGTGCGTGCGTGTGTATGTGTGCATGTGTGTTTGTGTTTATCAACAGGAGAGCAATCAATCATGGAGATTTCCATTCGAATTGGGGAGAGGGAAGCAGACCATGACAGACAAGGAAAACTACATATTATATTAAGAATTTTGTTTTGAAGAGTAAAATCTTTGAGCCGAAGCAGCCATGCTTGCTAGCAGGATTCTCCACCTCGTGTCATCGATGACAGAGAGCCCACTGTTCCATGGATGAGACATTGAGTCAGACTCTGAAATGGAGGGTACCCGCTTACACTACTTCTGCATTTGAGCCATCTCAAGGTGCAGAACAACATTGCATGATTTATGTTGTTGGTTTTTTTCATGGTTGAATTCCCACTGAAATGATCGAATACAGTGTTTTTATTTGAATTATTGAAAGTCTTGACTATTCAGAATCATGCATTATGTCAACAGTAATTTAACATCCATAGGAAATATTGATAATTTTATAGTATTAATAATATTGAATTCACTGAATTAAGAACTTTAGAGACTCTTCCATCTTGCTGGAAGGGTGGGCCGTGAGAAAGAAGCATGAAAAGGTTTGGCATATCTTCCTTACATAGAGAATTATGGGTGATCCGCAAGACAGGTGACGAGCTGTGGTGGTGACCTCCAGAGTGACCTTGTCCCTCAACGTTTCACATCCTGCCAACGCTCCCCTCTCCCAGGTGTGGTGACGTGGCCCCTCTTCTGTCAGAGTGCAGAGTCTGGATCCATGAAGCCAATCATTGCTAAGCATCACTGAAACAGCATTTGACAGCCACGGGCGCTGTGGGCGTCCTCCCTTGAGTAACCACCCCCTCCCTCCCCCCCCCCCCCCACCCATCCTTCTCATCAGGGGATCTCGTCACACCGCGGCTCATAGCACCGCAGCATTACAGCGGCAGGTCGACGTCGTCTTTGAGATGGAGCACGAGTGTGAAAGGCCTGCTCATTTATGATCCTGCACATTTGATGATTTGTGCGCTGACACCATGCACGAATGTATACATTTGTCATTCTCCTTAACTGGAGCTCTTTTGGGAGGAGATTGTCCGTGTCGACTCTTTATTTCTTTCCCCCTGTTCTAATTACAAGGTTTCAATAGAAACCTGTCTAGATCATGTGCTGTCTGGTTATTTTGCTCTCTCTTTCTCTTTCTCTTTCTTTCTTACTTGCACACAGCATCTCTGCCATGCAGACAGGCTCCTACTGTGGATTGAAGAGGCGATAGGGAGGAATCAGATAAAGGCAGATGATGTGCAAACAATCACAGTGCTACACCAAGCCCCTAACCAGCTAAACAGCTAAGGAAATGTTTGAAAAGAACACACGCTTTAATCCACAAAATATAAATGCACACCTCTTCTCCCTCAAAGGTGCTCCACCACAGTAGAGGAAATATAGCATCGCTGGAGTGTTTTGTAATCAATAATGCATGGCTGTCCATCTTCGCAGAGAGAAGGCCCCGCCAAACACACCAGAGGCATCAGACACTATTTTCATTTCACGCTGAAGGTCATTGCAGCGGTGTTTGTTTCCTCCGTACTGGCCTGGCTACATTACAGCTAGAGGTAAACAAAAAGAGTGTGATTCTTTTCAGGTTCTTCCTCTGATAGATTATCTATTTGACTTCAAGATAAATGTTTGCCAGTCTGACAGACTTCGTTTGTTTCTTTGTTGTTTTAGCAGACTTGATCGATTTGTTTACCAGTACACCAGATATAGTGACGCTGTTTAGACATGATTATCAGCATTGGTTAGAAACCATTGTTGAACTGAATTTTCTCTTGCACAGCTGCATGGCAATGATTGGGGACACAACACAATTCCTCCCTAGCCACGATATACACCCTTGAACTCGCCATTCTTAATTGTCTCCTCCCCCTATTCTAGAACGCATGCATAAGCACACATGTGTGCGCACATACGCACAAACACGTTATCTTAGCAGCTGTGAACCCCAGTCCCTTGAACCAACGTCCTTTCTCTCACAGGATGAAACATAAAGATAGTGGGCCCCCTGCCACATCAAGCCATGGCCTCATGACAGCCCATATCAATTAGACAGCATTAAGCACTGCTCCCAGAACAGCACCGAGTACTTCCTGATGTCTTGTTTTTCTCGGCATGGTGCAAACAAAATCCATCGTCTCCCTCGCCCAAACCTAATTACAGGTAGTGATGGTCTCTGTAAGATGAAAAGCCGTAAGATGCTTTGATGGATGGTGGGCCCCTGCAAAATGGAGCAAACAGGTAATTAGCATGACAATGGGGACGATGCAAGGGCCTCATACAAAGACATTGTGGGGGGAAAAAGACGGGCAGAGAGGCGACAGAGGACAGACATAAAGGGAGCAGAGAATGATCAGTTGTGAATAAAAATCGTCTAAAAATACTTTCAAAATACGATGGCAGAGAAGAGGCAGAGAAGAAAGACAATAACAGTATCTCCAGTCGCAACGTGAAGAGGTTCCCAGTCCGGTTCTATAAAGGCACATCTAGAATCCATGGAGTTTTAGTGGTGGGTTAATGGGTTTATCTTAACCTCCAGCTAAACCAAGAATAAATAATGAAAATAAATAATTGATCCTTTGACAAAGTACACCTCATGAATATTTAATCGAAACATATTTGAAGGTAAATCATGAAAGCTTGCCGATAACTGTTTAGGTTTGAATGATCAGGTATCTATTACAAGATGTGTTGTTGCTTAGTGCCAGTGTTCAATGTCTCTTAGGTCTCATTGCACACTGTCTCCATCTATGTTTTTTTTTAAAAAGGGCTTCATAGAATCAAACTTTCTTTTAAGACAATTCTAATCCGCCAACAATCACAGGATTATATTATATTATATGGCCAATGTGCTTTGGGAACATCTAAAATGTATGTTTATCACAAGTTGCAGATCTTTTGTGAATTTCAAGCAACTTGCAGTGGTGTTAGACCCAATACATTGTCAACAAAAAAGGCAGAAAATGTTATGAACCCTGCTTGATAGCACATCACATGATTACAATCCTCAGTAATTCCCAATCTACAACAGCAATGTTCCTGTGGGATTATAATGTGGACAAGACCCCTTTGTTTCGGATTTTAATCCACTAACCTCTTTTGCGCGATATGATTTCACAACCATGGCCTTCCTTTATTGGATGGTGATAAGAAACACAAGCAATAACATGGTTCGAACGGAAATATTCCAAATTAATTCATACATTATTTATGGTCATTACCACATACAGAAATTCAAATAACTTTGTTGTGTACCTTTTTATTCTTCTCTTAATATGGTTTTACAAGAATGCTGCAAAAGGGGAAAACATGCTGATTTTCAGAAAAAACAAGTTTGAATGTCATCCGCTGAAATGTCATGCTGTGTCTTATGTAAATACCTCAACCTGTCAGTCTATACTGTTAATACTGTTTACACCGATCCACTGTCTATACAGTTTATACTGTTTATTTTATTCACTTATGTACATGCACTTTTCTGCATTTTACTGCTTCTTTTGCTCTTCTGGTTAGATGAAAACTGTGTTATGTTGTCTCAGGACGTGTACTCCGTGCAATGACAAGTTGAATCTAATCATTTAATCTAACCTGTAGAGATGACCAACCTGTAAAAGGAAAGAAGGACATTCAAAGAATTTGAAGTGGTTAAAAGGCAGAAAGAGAGACACATAAATAGTGTTGAGAGTAAGCGAGAGAGGGAGTGAGTGAGAGAGAGAAAGAGTGAGGAGATGGTGCAAGGCTTTTATGCCGCCTCCTTGTTTAGTGAGAAGAGAAAGAAGTTCCCCTGTTGTGCCATAGCCTCGCTGATGAAGTGCCTTTTAACTTGGGGATATGTTGTAGGACCCTCACTTTATTAGACTTGACCACTATGTATCAGGATAAAGAAGAGTTGGTATGAGTTAAAAAAAAAATCAGAAAGCTTTCACAATTGAAAATGGTTTTGTTCACATAAAGGGCAAATTAACAACTAACATGTGTATCACTGACAAACTCTTTACTTTCCTTGTTCTCCATTTGCATAAAGGCAAAATGGGTATGCATCAAACAACTGCACTCCCTGCTACTGCTCAAGTCACATTATTTTTGTCTTTACTTCTTGCCAGTATGGCCTTTATGATCTCATTTACTGGGGTTCACAGACATTAAAGTTGGTGCTTTTATCATGCAACCGAACAAAGATGACAGGGTAGAGAGAAAAAAGACAGAGGAGGAAGGAGGAGGGACAATCTCACAGCACCCATCCCCCTCTCACTAAAATTCAGTCACACAGCGATTTCCTCTTCCAGCTTGATGCTTGTGTTTTGTAAGTCTTGTTTTTCCTAAAAACATTGCTAATTCAGTCTGACATCCTAAGTGGTCCTTTATTATCTTGTGAATTGATTTCCCAAAGTTATTGGACAGGCTCATCAAATTAATCAACAGGTTCCCAAAGTGTGTCGAATAAGATAGAAGCAACACTTTTTATGTGCGCCCACACTAGTTCACGTCTTTATATGCTCCCTGAGAAACTCCTCTAGGACAACAAGATATCATTAGTAGCATCTTAAAGTCAACTGTTCTGAGCATAGCTTCTATGCTCAAGCTATTGTTGCTGGCTGGTGTGTGTGGGTGATTACGTTTGTGGTGGAGATTGGATGGGGGAGGGGAAGAGTGTAGAGCGGGCCTATAAAGGAGGGGGGGTGCAAGGGGGGGAATCAAGTTGCACTCTTAAGACACTCACTGAGATAAAGTATTTGACAACGTACAAGACTCTTTTACAATAGGTCTCTGGGCAACACAAACAGCTGTCTTTGACATAAGCAGTACAAGCAAAGGGGAGGTCGAGCACACAGACAAGCCTGACATGCACGTGCACCTTCACACTCACGCACACGCATCACACTTACCTACGGACCCACACCGTAGTTTCCTTGGACACAATTAGTGTGATCGCGTTAACCAGGGAGTGGCACAATACGTGTGTGTATGCCCACGTGTTGTGAGTAAAATGATCCGTTCACAGGTTCTCACCAATTCTCTATGGAAGAAGACGTTTCTAGAATCACTAAGTTCTGCAGGTCGCAGATTACAGCAGAAAGACATTTTAGTTAATTGGAGTAATAGAGTCACAAGCCAGACAATAAAGTGTATTGAGTTCTTCAGGGCAAGGACCTGCAGAGATGACCAAACAAAAGGTAATCAAGATCATATGGTGAGTTGCCTCGAGTGTTGGCGAGCTGGCAGACTCATCTTAAGCCTCCAAGCACTCCTGAAATGTTTGACTCAATGTCGGACCCAATGTCCAATAGGCACGGCATCATAATTAAACATTTGTGAACATGGATGGTAGCTTGGACGTTGAACTTACCATTTGTCCCCCCAAAAAATAGTGATGGTATTTTGTGAGGGATACTCTAAAACCCAAAAGAGACAAAGCAAACAACAGGTACACGCTCAGTGTTGGGGCTATGCTGAAATGTTAAATAAATGGCTTGCTTAGAACAAAAGAGTGGATGGCTTATGACACCCGATAAACTGTTCCATAAAGAGACTCAAGGACTTTTTATTTTACATACGTTACCAAGAAACACTCAATGCAAATGTATAACCAACTTTAACAGAGACTATGATGGATGATACTACAGCGCAGGTTTTGTATATTTTGAAAATGTGTGTGTGTGTGTGTGTGTGTGTGTATGTGATAATACTTTAAATCAGGCATTAAGTCACATAATCCTACAGTTTAGACAGCATGAACGTTTAGCCGTGTCGCACACAATACTCTAGTCAGTAG
>JAVQJS010117807.1:0-10278 GCA_036024795.1 Galaxias rostratus | reverse complement strand
CCCCGACTCGTACAAGGACTTCCCCTTTAATGATGAAATCACTGCCTCCGACTCCAACAGCGACGCCACCGGAAGCCCAGACGCGTCTGTCGTCCCCGGCAACCAGGAAAGTGCTTCTGGCATTCCGCAGCTATACACCTGCGGTGGGAAGGATGTTGACAGCACGGACATTGACGAGGACAATCCCATGACTCCTACAGAATGGGACAGGACGCTGAGGAGCCTGAGCCCCTCCTCCTCCTCCACAGAAGAAGAGGAGGAGGTCCAGATCAGGAAGGAGCTCCTCCTCGACGTGCCCAGAGCCACAGCCATGCGACGCCTGACCCTGAAAAACGTCATCCACAGCGTCATGACCGCCCTGTCCACCAGGGGCGCCCTGCGGTCCACCAGCGAGGAGGACCACCTGGAAACAGAGAAGGTTCTTCTCATAAAGGTCAGGCTTCTCCTGAAGAGGAACGCGGGGATCTCCGTGACCTCCAACAAACAGGAAGTGAGTGGACATTTTAAAAGCTTTGCCGCGGTGAACGGGATGATCCAATCCGCCTCCAAGGACCTGTTGTCGGACTGGAACGCCACACAGCTGCACCCTACTCGCCGCGGCGTGGCTGAAACGCTGGCCCGGGTCATCCTTGAACAGGGGGGTCGTTGCGTCATCCCACATGACTATTACGGGCCATGTGACCTCGAGGATGACCTGGAGGAGGATAAAGAGGAAGAGAATCACTGGTACGATAGCTTCTGGAAGTCCCCTCGTCCCCCCACCGAACTGGACATGGTAAACGAGGGTCCAAAACAAACATAGGTTTTAAACTAAAACCTACACACATCTTAAAACAATACTTGTTTTGGCCTCTGATGTAATGTTTGTAGAGTGTAGGTCTGGATATGAACTGATATTAATCAATGATATTACTTGAATGTATGTTGTGGTCTACAGCGCTATGGCTTAATACAGTTCAGCCAGGGCTGTTCTAGCTCCACCCCGGCCAGGAACACCCCAATCAGGGGGAGTGTCAACTGCTTAGCTGGTCTGGCAAAACCCTCCCGGATCACTGTGTCTCTGAAGGATGGAGAGTCATGCACCAAGCATGACACAACTGCGATAAAAGTGGCTCCATCTTCCAAAGTAAGTATTGGACACTCCGGTCACACCTCCACCTTGTCATCTGGCTCGCTGAAGAAGGCCCAGAACTCTAGTCAGCGGCCCAGCCAGGAGAGGGCTTCCCTGGGCTTCTCTGGAGGAGTAGACTGCCTGGATACTGAGATGATCCAGAGGACTAACGGTCAGGTATCTGGCATGAAATCATCGTCCAAGGTAAGAGAGAGAGACATAACTGGATATGTATAAAGATTGTATTGGTATCATTAGAATGAAACTAGTATTTGGTGAGACATTTTTTGGCTGATGAAAAGGACACATTGGCCTAAGAAGAGGCCGTGACAGATACAATGCATTTCAATGCACAGTTATTACTAATATAGTTATGTTTTAATCCACAAATTAACTTTCTGTTCTTTTCTTTTTAGACAAAAAAGAAAAAGATGGTTCCGTTTGTGGAAGAGGGCAAGGGGAAACGTCAGGTAAATATCCAGGGAAACAATGGCCATTTTGATATGTTATACATGTTTTCCTTTAAGGACGTAAGAAGCAAACTGTTGCCATATGGGAAAGGGCAAATTTAACATCAATATATCCAAGGCATTTAAAGAAGTAGAGTATGTATGCTACATATTCTTTTAGGTAACTGTTGTCTATTTCCATTTTCAGAAAAATAGAAAAAACAATGCTGAACTTCTCTCTTCTGCACATGGTATGAACCCGATTGTTTGTTGAAATTTGAATGGGTTTTCAAAATGATTGCAAATGTAATGTCTATCCAAACCCTGGTTAAGAGACCCTGTTTAGCAGACACAGTTGTTAATGTCTGAGAGATTCTTACGAGTTAATCTGACATTCAAAATCTCCGCTGTTCAAATCATCAGCCGCCACCAAAGAGGAAGAGGTGCAGCCAAAAATCAAGCCTACCCTTCATCAGCGCTTCAAATCTGCCAGGAAAAGCTTCCGTTTGACCCTGGCCAGAATCTTCTGCTGTGGCCCACCAATGTAGAGAGAAGGGGGTTCTGCCCAAATGGGTCCACCCGAATTAAATGAGTAGATAGGAAAAACTCAAATGGTCACCATGACAATTAGGATGAGCATTCTGATGTAATGATGGCAAGAGATATAGTCAAAGTGGCACCTGCACAGCTCCATTACCACCTGAGTTAGCTGCATTACTGCTGCTTGGCTACTTGCCAGCCGATAGAGATGGCCAAGGCGGTGTAGGCTACAGATCTGCTTGCCCTTAGTGGGAGAAGCAGGTTTTTTTAGCAGAAATGTCTTCTGACTTTACTCATGCTGACTGTCACATCTGCTACCCTTTTGTCATGGTAAAAAAATATACAAAGAGATTACCCAACTTTGTAAAAAAATAAAAGTATTTTGGCCGTCCTATCTACTCTATTCTATTTCTACGGTGATGACAGAGGCATTAGACCTCAGGTCAATTAGCTCCGTTTGAGGCAGAGTTTACCGTCCGGCAGCACCACTTCTGCCCTGCAGCGAGACCCCGCTCTGCATTGGATCAATGGAGAGACACTGGTAGAAGACTGTATGTCTACGTCCAGGGCTTTACCCAACCAAAGCCAACTCCAAGTTGATTGTATTGAATACACATAAAAAAAAATCCCCACAAAGCTAGCTGGTAGTTTCCAAACTTGTTTTATTGTACGGTATTTTAAATTCACATCAAATCTTTCATGTGAAAAACCCTGTGAGGTCACAATGGATGACATCGTGTCCTCTGAACCTTATAAATTCCATCACCCGACTTGCGTTCCATCACGTCCACAACCTGTCCGTCACTCCTCCTGTCCAGCACCTCATCACAACACTTTCCAATAACATTTTGAAATCCCGCCTCAAAACCCACTGGTTTTCCTTAGCCCTCCACTATCTTTTTAATTTTGACTTATTATTTTATGTACATATTTATGTATATACTGTATATTAATATATGTACATGTGTTTTTTATATACATGATGTATATATATATACTATGTATTTATATATTGATGATGCTTTCCTCAATACCTTTTGTTTATCTTATGTTAAATGTTATATTATAGCTTTTTTAAAATATACTTTTATACATTATTTAATTTTTTATGACGTATATGGTGTGACATTGAGTGTCTAGAAAGGCGCCTACAAATTCAAAGTATTATTATTATTATTATTACTTCCCGAATAGATCAGTGTAATGCTGTGCTCTCGGGAAACAATCAAACCTTCAAACCTTTCCAGAACTCTTCTCCCCATATGCTCGTCCAGTCCAGTGAACACGTCACGCCTACTCTCCTGAAGAGCTTCACTGGTTCCTACTGTGGATTGATACCAACATCCTGGTATTCACCTACAAAGCTCTCCGTAACCCGGCCCCTTCTTACCGAGCCAACCTTCTTCCGGTGCAACCACCCCCCCCCCCCCTGCTCCCTGTAGACCTCTTCAGATGGCAGCTCAGGACTACGGGTGCCAGGGCATCCAGCTGTTCAGCTAAATTGTACCCCCCCCCCCCCCTCACACACACACACACACACAATATGAGACAATCCGACACAATAACATTCGAAGATTTCCTCAAAACTGTGATGTTCAGTTCAATGTGCAGCACGGTGGCGCAGTGGTTAGCAATGTCTTGACCCAAAGACCTTTCTGTGTGGAGTTTGCATGTTCCCTGTGTTAGCGTGGGTTTCCTCCCACAGTCCAAAAAACATGTCCCATCTTCCTGCCAGTGCCTTGACCAGTCACTGACAGTTCATCTGTAGTCGGTCCGTGTGTTCTATATGTGTGAGAAAGATGTAATATATTGGGTGAGTAAGTCTGGGGCAAATTGGCTGCCGTGGTATCACTCAGACTGAGTGTAGTGTTTGATAGCTGTCGGTCGATTGTTCAGCTTGATATTAATTGGTGATCTAATTGTGTAAAAGCGCTTTTGAGTGTCTTGATAAGGGGCTTAAAACTAAATTAAAAAAATGCAATGTCCTTCTGCCGTCTTTCTCCAATGTTTATTAAATCCTCAATTGTGTATTTATATTTGTATATTGTATTTATGGTGACCTAGGGTTGAGTTGAAAGGCACCCATAAATTAAATGTATGATTTGTATTTTAAGATCATGGCCATATCCTACTGCACTTAAATTTTATATAGTTTATATTTTATTTTCCTTCTGCTGATATACGTTTGCAGTGAGGGGATTTTTAAATTCTCATTAGACTGTGTCTAGAAGTCATTGGTCTTGTAAAAGCAACAGTGTCAATTCGTTTGCGCTTGTAGCCTACAGTTATTTTTATTGTTATTATATTTATTTAAAGGAATGACAATAGGGGACAGGAAGAACGCTCAGGATTCTCAAAGTTTACGTTATAATGCCAATCCCAGGTATTTAAAGCCTTCATCCTCCCACCGAACTTAACGAAACGACCTTCGGCAAACAAACAGAGGAAGTTGCCCTTCGTGAACCATAAGGGATCTAAGCTACCATAAAAGGAGTCGAGCAAACACGCTCAGACAAAGACAAGAAGTTACCACGCAAGACTCCCCTTCCTTGTATAGCCTCTCGCATTGCCTCTTCCTCGATCCTTGTTGTGTCATTAAATGGTTTAAACAAAAGGCTATTGTCAAGTTTCCAGCTAATAAGAACGGGCTTTCTCCTGATCCTATTGCACCAGACACAATGCCCCGTTGTGGCATGAGCCCACGCCTTTATCCTACTATGCAGATACTGTAGATTCGGAGATCATAAGTCAAAGCGAGGAAGGAAACTCAGTAACAGGACGCGGTGGAATCAGACGGCCATTGTCCTAGGATAATTGTCATCTCACATGCAGGTGAAGATGTAGGAAATGGATGAAAGCTATACTGAAGGCACACGCACAACATTTTAGGCGTGGCTGGATGTGAAATTAAACTCCGGAATAATCTTGATTATTGCCGATTGAAACAAAGCCTTTCAGATGTAATTTACACATTGGATAAGCAAAATCCACGATTCCTTATTTAGACGTTCTTACGATCCCAGTTGGAAAAAAAAAGTTACAGTCGATAGAAAGTTTGGCAGTGGCAGTAAATTTGCCAAAGAGTACATTAACTAAAACTTGTTTTCTTATCACTGGTCGGAATGATGACCATATATTCTAGTATTTGAATCAGTAGGCAAGGGCTGCCTTTATATATGTGAAGAAGAATACAGCAACATGTAAGGAATAATTTTGCACAATGTGCTGGCGATTGTTATAGTAATATTAATACTTTCATTTAAAGTTTGTAACAGCCTAGTTCAGACGATTTTGTGACTGTATGGATATCTATGTATAACCGTAGGTCTTAGGTAGACAACGTTGTGTTAAACGGAATGAAGTTGGATGGTATCAGCGGTGTTGAACCGCCACTAAAATGCATGACTAGTGACATCTAGGTGAAAGTTTGTGAAGTAGTCTAAATGCAATCCTTTGAAAATGTACGCGTTTGATTTGAGATGATCAAAGCAGGTTTTAAAATAAGATACTCGTAAATTGCCTAACACAGCAAAACCGATCTCCTATCCCCTGCTAAAAGACATGTGCATGAAGACGTGATGCGCAATACAATAATGATGCGCAAAGAGCGTGCAGTCCGAACCAGTTGATATAGTGGTCCTCTAGTCAGCTGACCTAAACACATCAAAACCAACATGGCAGCTACTATGTAGCAAGCTGAAAACAGACCCACATTTTGTGGTGGTTTTGGGTCCAAACTATCTATATGCTGCAGATTAGTATGAAATATTTTTGATAAAAATCCCGACTGGACTGGCTGAGAAAAGTTTTTACGTTCAACGAGCGGCTCATCTGGATATTTCGTGTGGACACACATCAAATGCTAACGCGTTATGCTAACCAGTTGTTCTGGCCGCTTCCTTCAGTGTTTGAAAATAAACATCCGCTGGAACCAGCATAGGACTGACGCAAGTTCGCTGTGTAGCTGCTGGGCGAAACACTAAGTGGCTAGACACTCAAATCTCTTTTTTTTTGTAAGGTTTTTAAAACTGTTACGATATAGTAAATAATCTGCTAACGTTGGAACAACTTTCTAAAGATAGTGTTTGCTGGCTGGCTTAAATTCCTTGACGTGGCTTTACTTGATGTAGCTAAAAAAACATGGATAGTCTTGTGAACTTTGCTTCATGATAACATTGTATGTATTGAGCGGTAGCGTGTTTAAACGAACTACCTGGCTTTCTGCAGTGAGTGATTACTGTGAGACGTGCGACGGGTCAATATCATGGGCCTCGTGAACTTTGTTGTCTGCACGGTAACAAAATGCATCGACGCAATCGGCTTCCTTTTGGATTTAAATTTCGTGATCTTCCACACGTTGATGCGGTTTGTGGTCGCTGCCATCACATTCATAAACAACCTCCCTACGTTATTCACAAACGCCCTATTGGACGGCTGGAACGTAACCACCGTCTGCTTCACGTTGTTGGTAGAGGGACTGTCACTCATGGCCGAAGGCGCCGTTGGCGTTCTAGGCAGCTGTGTGCTCGCTCTGGGAGGCCTGTTGGAGACACTGAAGATGGTGGGCTACCTAACCATGCATGTGTTTCTGCGTGGAAAGGAGCAGATGTACAGAGGACTGGTGTGGTTGTGGGAGGGCTGTGGCATCGCTGTGAGTCTGCTCGTTTACTTCGCCAACACCTTGGTCAACCTGCTGCTGATGGGGACCCAGAGCGCGTACCACGCGTCGCTCGGCGTGCTGCACGTCGTCTCCCTCCCGCTTCAGGTCGCCGTGGACCTCGCCCCGGCCGTCGTCACCTTCCTGTACAGCGGCCTGGTGGGGACGTCCAGCTTCCTGTTGGCTCCCTTCAGGTTGGCGCTGGACTTCCTGTCGGCGCTGACGCACGTCTTCCTCAGCGTCTTCGTCCTCAACGTCTACGGCCTCTTCCTCGCCGCCTCCGTGGCTGCGGCCGCCGCCGCCTACATGAACCCCGAGCTGAGCCGGCGCTGCGTCCTCCGGGCCCGGCGCTGGGCGGACGGCGTCCCCGCCCTGCGGCGCCTCGCGGCGGGCCTGGGCCGCCTCGCCGCCCTGGACCTCCGCCACGTCCGCGACCGCACCCGGCGCCGAGCGGCGGTGGCGGCGCGGCGCCTCCGGAGGGCGCTGCGCTGCGTCGACCGGCTCCGGACGCACGTGTGGCAGAGCCTGTCTAGACGAGGCAGCGGGCTGGGGCGACCGGCGGGTGAGGAAGACGACGATGATGGTGACAGAGGGGTGGGAAACGGGGGGCCGGGCCCGCCAGACGGGGGGATGGCAGCGGGGCAAAGGGCCCCCCCTGATGGGAGGGCAGGGGACGGGGGGGCTCCACCGCCCGAGCAGCCAGGCCCCTTCCACCAGCTCAGACCCCAGCCCCCCCTGGACCGAGTCCCGCCCAGCTCCAGCACCGACCGTCCCTTAAAGAAGCTCCCCTCCTCTTCTTCCCGGACGACGACGAAGGGCGACGGCAGGGTCCCCTCCGACGACAGCCTGATGAGCCGGCTGAAGGAGCAGGAGGAGAGCAAGAAGTGCGTGATCTGTCAGGACAGCAGCAAGAGCGTGGTGCTGCTGCCCTGCCGCCACCTGTGCCTGTGCCTGGACTGCACCCACATCCTGCTGAGGCAGCCCATCTACCTGCAGAACTGCCCGCTGTGCCGTCACATGATCCTCAACACCATGGACGTGTACCTCTGAGAAGCTGCCTGAAAGGAGAGTGGATTTTTTATTTTTATTTTTAGGATCATCACTGATTGTGGACCCTCTGCCTAGCCACTAGTGCAAGATTACACCATGCCACTGTAGAAGGTTGATTTGAACGTGTTTAGTCAGCTCAGAATGATAGGAGGACAGGACAATGGGTGGGCTCTGATTTTTCTGGGTGGGGGGGATTAAATAGGATTCTTGTATGTGAGAGATGATGGGCTCTGTTTTAGGGGAGGGGGGGTTACAAAAGTATGCGTGCTTCATTCTGTGTGAGACATGGTTGACACTGTGGAACCTAACGGGTGAATCTGAAAGGCGTGCTGTTATCACCGGTATAGGTCTGTGAAATCAGTGGAGAGTGTTTCATCTCAGGTAGACTGCAGTCGTAGAGTCGCTCGATGCGTGCGTGTGTTTTGCCTTATGAAGCCTTAAACAACACTGTCACTGTCATTGTGAGCTAGCCACCCCCCCAAAAGCAATATAAGGGCAACAACAGCCAAAACGAATGATTGTTGGAATATCAGGATCGTGGATAATTTGAAGTCATTCCCCGGGCAGAAGGCCGGTGAACGGTGGGGATGTAGGATCGGGTCGACCCGCCCGGCCACGCTCCCGTCTTCACACCGCTTCCCCTGTCCAGAGGCGGACATTCCAGGACACGCTCTGAAAGCCCGGGCGTTGATGCACCGAGCGCTGCTTCTGTGCGGAGCTATTCCCGTCAGCCATGCCCACTTTAGAAAGGACTTTGGGTCCATTACGTTACTGTGCAGGTCTGCAAAGTGCAAGGTGGGGTTAGCATTAGGGCAAATCAGGGTTTCTGTCGCCGGACAAGGCTAACTTTAGCTGTGATTCCACCCGTTGGAAGAGGATTTTTCGGTCCACTATCGATCGCCGTTTCGTACCTTGCACAAGGCAGACGCCTGCTCCCAGTTCAATATGAAATGTTTACTCCCAGTCAATGACGTGGATTATTTCCTGATAAAAAGAGACCATTATCCATTGTATCGGCTTTAGATTCAGTTTCTTTTTTGCACTGTGCATCAAATCTTATCCGATGTAACACAACACTGTGAATGGCTTATGAAATGAGAGTTAAGGTGTGTTTTCGGGCAGTTGATGTCAAACATGTTATTAAACAATCTGCCCCAAGGACCATGAATTCTAGTATTTTCCTGTTTTTGTATTGTGTGAGGTAACATCCATCTTTTTCATCTGTGATTTTAGTGTCAGAAAGAGCAATATTGTGAGAAAAAAATAAGTATTTCTCTCAAAGGGTTATTTTCACCATTCCAGTAGAAAAATATTTTCTTTACTGAAACTTAGTTTTTTTACTTGGTGCTTACAATAAATCAACACGTTTTTCTATTGTTTATTTTCTCCGTAATATTTCACAAAAACTGACAATTAACGGTTAATTAACTTTCAGTTTAAGAACATGGGGCTAATAGATATGTCTCTGCAAATTATTTTAAATCTGAGCTATTACAGCACAAATCTGAGATAATACACATGATTTTTGAAGTGTAAAAAGAGAGAGAGAGAAGGCAATATCTTTATAATAACCCACTGTAAAAGATTGTCTAAATGTTGTTACAAAGTGACATGTAGTTTATTCAACTAGAGCAAGCCATGGAGACAGGAATCATGTTTTAACAAGAGAAATATAAATACTGTAATCAAAAAGTGTGTGGCAATGGGGTACAGGGTAGTTTTGGAGGGTCTTTAACTTCTTATATCTGTCTGTTGGAGTAGGAACCACATAGGACTGTCTTAAGTGAACAGGGACAGAGCTATAGTATTATTAAATTATTTGTATTAATTTTATTATGATTATTATTTTAATATAAGCAAGGTCGTCCCAATGTTTATTCTAAGCGACGCCTAAAGATCGTTCAGCAAGAGCGGGCCATAAACACTATAAAAGACGTTTGCTGAGAGCAACAAAAACCCCAGCCCTCTTTAAGTCTGTGAAGAAGTGAGGAAGACGGCAGCGATTTAACTGCCCTCTGGTGTTTGTAAGGAGCACGACAGCAGGTGTGTCGAGGCTGGTAGGTTCCAAAGGTTGAGTTACTGACTTTAATAGAGGACTTTAATCCAACGATCAAGGGTCTGTCAAATGAGATAAAACAAGGACAAAGGTTAGGGGTGAGTTTACGGACCTACTAGCTCTGTGTGTGTGTGTCCGTCCGAGACAGCTGGGAGTTAAAAGACACGAGACAATGCATTCTGAGAGTCTCTGTGGAAATATGCTTTTCAGCACAATTTCTTGAAATTGTCATCGTAGCCCTTGTCTAAAGATGTTAATTATTTATTGTCTTCACAGGCACTCCTAACAAGTCCAATCGTAAGTGGGAAGATGCGGAGGTCAACGCAGTTGAGCGACACATGATAAGGTTTATCCAGACGTGTCGGGTGCCCCAAAAGACCGACTGTCTTCGTTGTCTCCAAGCAGAACCATACCA
>JAVQJS010117802.1:0-15583 GCA_036024795.1 Galaxias rostratus | reverse complement strand
CCCTTCAGTGGACACATGTACAGACTCTCGTTCACTGCCTTTGACTCCTACTGCCAACAGGTGTGTGTGTGTGTGTGTGTGTGTGTCTGTGTCTGTGTGTGTGTGTGTGTGTGTGTGTGTGAGTGTGAGTGTGTGTGTGTGTGAATACGTATGAGTTTGAGAAATGTTGGTCGCACCAAGTCTGTTTGTCTTGCGGCTATAGCCGGCGCTGTGTGTTGTGTTATGCAGGAGCTAGTGGGCTCCCTGGTGACCCATGTGTGCAGCGGTGTGGGAGGAGAGGTGGACGTGGCTCTAGAGCTCCTCTGCGGCCTAGTGACAGACCGGCCCTCTGAGATGGCCCTCTACGCGGTCTTTGTCAAAGTGAGAGGCTCTTTTTCCATATCAATGCACTCCGTCTGAAGAGTTTTTACAGCTAAATTACCATGTGCGTCATTTGGAGACTAGAGTTCTCGGGGTGAAGCTGTCTGTGCTGTGCTCTGCTTTAGGGCATCCTGGACTACATGGACAACTTGAGCCCCCAGCAGATCCGCAGGCTCTTCCATCTACTCAGTGCCCTGGCCTTTGGACAACAGCAGCAGGGCAGCCACATCCAGGTAGGGGGGAAGAGCGTGCAACTCTCTGGCCATCTCTAAGTCGGTTTGGACCAGCTCCCTCCTAAGTCTCCTCTCCCTTTTATCAGGATGACATGCACATTGTGATTCGTAAGCAGCTCTCCAGCACGGTGCCCAAGTACAAGAGGATTGGCATCATTGGTGCCGTCATGGTGGTTGGCAGCATGGCCGCTCACAGGTAGTTCCTCTTGCCCGCTACACCCCCGGTTCCTTTGTTGGGTCCTATAGGGGTGTATCCCTACACTAGTTTCTGTCTCCTTTCTTTGTGCGTGTAGGTCCAGAGTGGAGGGGTCATTAGAAGGCACTCTGGCCAAAGAAGCCCTCAGGCAGGTAAGTTAAGGACAGGGACCATTGGTGGAATCAATAGAAGGCTGACGGAGGTGATTCAACCTTGTGTGTGTTTTTATGCGGTGTGCTGCAGGTGACTGGCCTGCTGGAGCTGGTGAAGTCGTGTAGCGAGAGTTCCCCTGAGGCTGCAGCTTTGTACTACGATGAGCTGGCCAACCTGATCGCCAGCAGCCCCCTGGACCCTGAGGTCCAGGTCAGTCTGCCACTCCAACCACTCAAGAAATCACCACCCCCTGAACAAAGGTTTAGGATTGAACTTGTCAAGATGGACAGACAACCTTGGAGCAGCCTGTATTTCACAAGGGTTGACCCGTTGAATAACACCTCTGTTCCTGTTTATCCCCGACGTCTCAGACCTTTATAGGGCAGAGTGTGCTGGATGACTTCCAGGATGACTTTGTTGTGGACCTGGGGCCAGATTTGGCTGGGTGAGGGTTGCGCAAGGCCTCTGGCCGGACTTTTGTCTCAAAAAACACGACATGAATATATGTTGATACACTTTTAGACCCCAGGAACATGTTCACGTATTGTTGTGTATTGGTTGAGTGCACTGATCTTGCTTTTTTTGCAGCTCCTTCCTCCTCCCTGCGTGTGTGTCGTACAACCTGGATGAGGACGAGAGTCAGGGGGGCATCGCCATTAACCTTCTCCCTGTGTTGTCTGAGGACCTCAAACACAAGGGGGAGCCCTGGAGTCGAACAGACAAGAAGGCAAGCAAGTAAGGCACCACTCTGTCCTTCTGCAACAGCTTCTCCTAACAGTAATAATTGTCATTTGAATTTAAGAAATATTTTCAGGGACACTTTACAAACACAAGGATGCAAATGAGCCTAGCCCAATTCCACATGTATTCAAATACTTGTACGTGTGTCCTGACAGTGACCCTGTGCTTTGTTTCAGACGGGTGTCCCCTCTTTGCCTGTCGCCGTTCTTCCGTCTGCTGAGGCTTTACGAGGAGCAGCAGTACCAGGGGAACTTGGAGGAGATTGATGCTCTGCTGGGTGAGCACTGTGATGTCCTCATGCCTCCCGTCTATCATTCTGTGCTCTCTATTGGTTCAAGGTTCAAGGTTTTTTATTGTCATATGCATGACGTTTACAGGGGCAAAAGTATGCAATGAAATTCTTGTGTCTGTTCGTCACCTAACGCTAATGGGGTACTTCTGTGACAAAATCAAAGTGGCCTATGGTGCGTGGATGGTGGGGGCTCAGGTGTGATTGTTCAAAAGCCTGATGGCTTGAGGAAAGAAACCATCTTCGAATCTGGTGGTGTGAGTCCGGATGCTACGAAACTGTCTGCCTGAGGGCGGTTGTAAGGTTACTGCTCATGTACAGTGGGCATGGGATGTTTGTCCTCAATTGTGTGTGTGCGTGTGCGTGTGTGTGTGTGTGTGTGTGTCTGTGTGTCTGTGTGTGTCAGGCTGCCCCTTGATCCTGACCGACATGGGCGTGGTGGAGAAGCTGGACAGTCTGTCGAAGGTGGAGAGGGAGTTCCTGTGTGGCCTGCTGTTCTACACCATCAACTGGTTCAGAGAGGTAATGACATGCCCTACGATAGCATGGTTCTGGACCCTAAACAGGCTTGGATTACTAGTGAAATGTGAAAATGCACTTAAATCTCACACTTCATGGTTCAACATGCTCATGGGTGGTTTGAAGCACATTGCAAATTTTAAAGCGTTTACTCAAAGACTGCCGTTGAGCTGGTTCTTCTAGCCTGTCTACAAGCGTTGGAATTAGGGATGAGCATTATTAGAACATTCTGTCAAAAATATTGTTGGTTAATCGATTAACCAAAATAAAAAGATAATTTGCACAAAGGTTTAATTTTTTTGCCACAGCGCACTTGTAATTTGGCCTGTAGGGCTCCCATGATCTGGCCTTTGCTAAATAAACATATTCTTTTTCCAATTTCTGAAGATTTCTTTCTCACATTTGGACAGATTTTCTATGATCTGTGAGCCACAAAGTCGGAGTGTATTTGCGTCACTGATCCATTGCACTAGCCTAGAACGCTCTCATGCCTTTATCAGCCAACCACTTGATGGGGAACATTTATCTAGTGCATTAAATTTGTGCTTTTTTTCTACTTTTGACATATTTCAATGACTTTTGTGTACAAGCTATAAACAGTATGTAATCAAATTTGCCAATGGATTCGTAAATGACTTTTAGGCAAAAATATAAATAAATAACTGTAGCCATATTTCATTGCCCATGTCATTTCAAATAGTGGAATATTCGAATAATTATGCCAATCTCTAGTTTGAATGGCCTCTTGACCTGACTGGGTGCGCGTGCTGTACAGGTGGCCAATGCCTTCTGCCGGCAGAAAGACCCAGAGATGAAGCTGAAGGTGGTAACCCGTCTGCAGAACATCACCTACTTGCAGACACTGCTGGAGAGAGCCCTGGCAGGTAGCCCTGCTTGAGCACACCAACATGCTGTCCTCAGAGGAGGAATTCACTTCTCGTCTCCAGAACACTGAAGTGACCTTTGCTCCTCTGGTGTTTCAGCCACACCTGGTTACACTCCCCCGCTGGCCAACTTTGACAGTGAGTGCACAGAAGGACCTGCCGTGTCCAGCTCTGCACCCCCTCAGAAGAAGGCCAAGAAAGGTAAGCTGGTCTCACTACTAAATTGAACATTCCAAAACACCAAACTGGTCTAGTGTGGGAAACCACACTGGAGAACACCAAAGGAAGATTTTGATGACGTGTGTTTACTCCAGATGGCATGGGAAAGAAGAGGAAGATGACCGGCAAGAACTCCTCCGCTGACAGCTCCCTGTTGGAGGAGGGTGCGGAGGGCGCTGAGGCCGAGGACACCCAGGCGGTGAGGGAGCCACCTCCTCACTTTCAAACCTCAAATGGCCGAGCCACAAGTACACCCTCATTCACCACTCTGCTCCTTCACTCCCTGTAGGAGAAGCCGGAGAAGGAGAAGGAGAAGGAGAAGGAAGCCAGGCCAGGGGTGAGCCTGGCAGCCTACCGGCCATTCTTCAGGGAGCTGGACCTGGAGGTGCTCAGTGTTCTGCAGTGTGGCCTTCTGTCCCGCTCTCTGCTAGACAGCGAGCTTAACAGCGAGGCAAGACATTTGAACCCCTGGGCCATGTTTGTTGTCCTTGTTTCACAATTCAACTCGTTTTTTTTGCCACTTCTTTTCTTGAGTTAACCTGATTCTACATATACTGTGAGGGATCCTACTTAGGAAGGGCTTTATGGGCATTTTGATTTGAGGTTTGTGGCTGTGTGCAGGTGCGGCAAGACATCCAGGTGGGCCCAGCAGAGCTGGTCTTCCTACTGGATGACATGCTGAAGAAACTAGAGTTCAGCCTGACCGCTGCTCCGGCAAAGAAAGCCTTCTTCCTCAAGGTATAGACGCACGGCCACATCATAGTGTGTGCCACTATTAAGGCGCTGGGGTTTGAAAGATGGTGTCTCTGTGTGTCTCTGACTGTGTCTCCACGGTTGTCTCCGTGGCCCTCGTGCAGTCAAAGGCCGACAAGAGCGTGGGCTTCGCCCACCTGCAGCAGAAGAAACCCAAAGACATTGCTGCCTGCTGTGTCCAGCTGCTGCCCACCCTGTGCTCCCACCTGGAGAACTGCCACAATCACTTCCAGGTAGACGCAGTCGCACGCTCTCTTCTCGGCTGAAGGCAGGTAAACCTCCATTGTAAACCTGTGTTTGATTTGCGTTCACAGACTGTCCTCAGCGAGAACAACGGCGTGGTGGACGGCCCCACGGTCGACGTCGCTGAGCACCAGCTCCTGTCCACAGCTTACCAGCTCCTCCTGCAGGTCCTACACACGACCTTCAGCTGGTCAGTGAGCGCTAGAAAACGAGGGGTAGTTTAAAGTCTGCTGCAGTAGTTGTCCTAACCGTTATATCCTTTGTGTGTGTGTGTGTGTGTGTGTGTGTGTGTGTCCCCGTGTGTCCGTGTCGTGTCAGGTCTGGTTTCTCCCAGCCCGAGCAGCGGGGCCAGCTGAAGAGTGCTTTAGGTGTGCCAGCTGGTCGACTGAAGGAGGGGTGGGCTGAGCTGAGCTTGGACCAGCTGATAGAGTAAGCAGTGACGGATGACGACAACCTCTCCCATCATATCTGTGCCCAGCGTGGCCCTTTTAGTTTCAGCCGATTGTTCTCAAGCGGTCCTTTGTATCATGGCGCTACATATGAAAATGTCCACTTCTCCCTATGTAGACACAGCGTTGAGTACCTGCTGAACTTCCGCAGCTCCGTGCCCAACCTCAGCACAGCCCTGTGTCTGTCTCAGCTCCTCACCGCCGTGGCTGAGAGAGGGGGCCGCACGGCCACGTACAGAGAACAAACAGGTTAGACACACACACACACACACACACACACACATACACATATACTGTATTACTATCTTGCCGTTGTGTTTGCGTAGAGTGACTGACTGTGTTTAATTCCTTCTTCAAGCGACCCTTGCTCGCCGGTTTCTGTGCCAGGAGTGGGTCACTGCCACTGGAGAGAGAGAGCGAGGGATCAAATACAACGAGAATCTTCAAACTATCCTTGGGTGTGTGTGTGTATGTGTGTGTGTGTGTGTGTGTGTGTGTGACCAAGGACAATTAAGAAACTAAATCGATAGAGGCTGACTGCTGGAATAGCATTTGTGTAATGGTGACGAGTGACAATCTTCCTGTCTCTGAGTGTAGCATCTACCTGGAGAACACAGACGATGTGCTGAAGGCTGTGGAAGAGATCGCTGGGGAGGGAATCCCTGAACTCCTCAACGCGGCCAAAGACGCCAGCTCCCCCACCTGGCCCACTCTTAATAGGTAGAACCAGTTCCCCTCTGTCTCAGTCAATATGTGTTCTATAAATCAAATCTCTGACCAGTCGTCTCCGACTTTTCCCCAGACAGACCTTCCTGGTGTTCTATAAGGGGATGATGCAGGAGTTGGAGAAGGCTGTGAGGAGGATCCCTGCTGGCAGAAACAGTGACAGTTCCGAGGTAAAACATCATACACCCCCTGAAACCTCGGGGAGGGTCTGTGTAGGCTAGTCAAATATACACTGCTACCACTGCCAGACAAAAGCATACTTGTTTTTGAAAAGTGTTTGTGTGTGTGCGTTTCCAGGTGCAGAGCACAAAGCTGCTGACATGGAACCTGGCTGTCAGAGACTTCCACATCATGGTCAATCTAGTCACGGTAAAACACATCAACCCACCAAAACCATTTCAATGGCTCCCAACGTCATGTTATTGTTAACTATGGAAACTGCAGCGATGAGCCATTCCACACGTGGGTCATCACTCTGGGGCTGCTTTGCCACTCTGGAGGTAGTTAGGTAGACATATGTGCCAGTTATGCACGCAGAAAAAAAGTCATCATCCAAGCCTTCCTTCTTTTCTCTGTCTGCCTCTACAGGTGTTTGACAGCCGGCCAGTGCTCAATGTCTGCCTGAAGGTAATTTAAAAGCACTGCCTGCAGTGAGTAGACGCACACTTTTAACAATAAAGGCCGTGATGAACTGACTCCCTGTTTCTCTGTTGTTGCTGTTAGTACGGCCGTCTTTTCTTGGAGTCTTTCCTGAAGCTAGGGATGCCACTGCTGGATTTCAGCTTCAAGAAACACAAGGTAATGTTTTTCAAACCGCTCCCACATCTCCAAGTTAAAAGTGACTGTGGCTTTGGTTTGCTATGTCCGAGATATGTGGCCAAAATGTTTTCGGGTAATTCTGAGATTTGGTAACATGTTCCAGTTAAGTATATTTACAATTTAAAATAACATTGTGAACATTTTGTATACTAGAGTTTGATTTTAGTATACAGTTAGCACTCAGTGAGTAACAGTATTTAAGTTTGTAGTTCCAAATATAGTCTCTGTCTTTCCTTTTAAATGAGCTTGAGCTAATAGTGACGTTGTAAACAGCTTGGTTTGGGCCTGGATTTAATCATAATAATTGAGCAAGCTGTCGCAGCTCAAATTAGATGCAAAAACAATCATTTTGTAAATGATGAAAATATAAGCACTTTTTGAAACACTTGCACAGTAATTAGTTCAAAACCCAACCTCTAGCGAATGATGGGAGGCATTGGTTAATACAGCTCTTTTAAAGCTATGTACTGCACCTCAAAAGTACATAAAAACACATCTCCAACTTTTATTCACTGCAGCTTTACATTTAGTTCCTACGCTGCACATGTGTGTGTCCTCTCTTTCAGGAGGATGTCCAAAGCCTGTTGAAGACCTTCCAGCTCAGCACCAGGAGGCTCCATCACATGTGTGGGCATTCTAAGGTATGGGAAGAAGAACCCAGGGAAGCAGTGCCTTTCTGAATGCTGGCGCTTTCAACAGGGCCACTTTGTTTTCTCCCCCCTTGTTTTGGTCTCTGGTCCATCAGATTCGTCAGGACACGGGGCTGACCAATCACGTCCCGGCCCTTAAGAAGAGCCTGGAGCAGTTCATCTACAGGGTCAAGGCCATGCTGACACTCAACAACTGCCAGGAGGCCTTCTGGCTGGGCAACCTGAAGAACAGAGACCTTAAGGTGATGTGCTGTTGTGTCTGCTTGAATTGTGTGTGTGTGTGTGTGTGTGTGTGTGTGTGTGTGTGTGTGTGTGTGTGCGCGCGCATTATACAGCAGGTTGTGTGGGATCTGATGCACGTGCGTCTGTTTCAGGGTGATGAGATTCTCTCTCAGCAGTCCCAGGCAAATGACGAAGAGGAAGAGGAGGAAGGGTCTGAGGTGCCTCCAGGTCAGACTGATGATGAGGTATGTTGTCATCTGTGCTATTGAAAGTAATATGTTTATTGACACCTTTTTATCCATGGCCTGTCGATAAATGTCCTATCCAAAGCTTCCATCTGGACATCCTTAGAGTTGGGTGTTGTTTAATGTGGTGTGTGCAGCAGGGTCGATAAGATAAGCTGGACTTGTGTCAAGGGCTAATCATTCCTAGCAGACAGGAAACCTCGTGGGATGACTATGCTGGTGTTTAGGACTGCTTTTACAATATTGAATTATAGCATTGGCTGTTGGCGAGAGATCTGAATTCAATTGATGTCCCACTCAGGCCACTGTAGTGAGCAAAAATGGCTTCAATGTATATAGTAGGACTGACATATAATAATTATATCATCTGAGGGGTTCTTAGTCGATGATAGAAGTCGATTCTAATGATTCATTTATTGTTTTGAAATTTTTCTGCCGTGAGACCATATAGATAACCCCATACAATTTATTTAAAATATTATACTGGCATTGGTATATATTTAGACGTTGTAACTTAATTTACGCAAGGCATAAATATGTTTTCAAATAATGATTGTCAAATAAATCTCCTTACTACGCGCTAAAACAGTTTGACGATTAGTTTTACTATAAACATATTCAGTATAATGATATTCAGTTAAATTTTGTAAGTTTTGTTTTCTGCTTCTTTCAGGCCCAGGAGAGTGAGTCAGCGCAAAAGGGCAAAGGTAGCAGAGAAGAAGAGGGAGACGAAGAAGAGGAAATCACAGATGACTCTGATGACTAAAATGGTGCTGTGGTGTAGTAATACTCATTGAGCGGGGATAAGTTGTGTGTTATATACCACGGTCATTTAAGATTAGAGCCCTATGTCATGCATAGTTAACTTGAGTTGGCACAGGCCACACAGGCATAGTTTGTAACTCATTATTTTAATGGTTTAATGAGACGACCCGGCCCCTACAATTAATTTAACTGTTATTTGCACTGCATGCACTAATATGACTCTTTATTCATACTCTGCTTTACATGATGCTGTGGCATTAAGAAGTAGTTGGCTCTATATTTGCTATGGACCTCTACCTGTTCGTATTTTCTTTACAGCCAACTGTCCCTCGAAATCAAATGCGACTTATGATGTGTTTTGTTATTGAAAAAGACCGCTCACCAGAAACATGCTGTCTACATGAATAGTGTGCTGTATATTCCAAACAACACTAATATGTTATATCAATATAATTACTTGGCCAATTGGTGTTAAAAGATAAACATTTGTGGACTAACAGCTTTGTTTAAAATCATATCTTAATCAGGTGTCTAACCATGCAGTTTGTGTTTTGTCATGTTTTCATAAATGTTGAAAAGTTTAAATGTTTATGTATAAATTTTTTCAATAATTACAAATATATTCGATTTCATTGTGGGCATGCTTTTGGTTTTCTTATTGACTCATTGATTCCTAGACTCGATAGGCATACTATTCATTTTACGCCCTCTTCTAGCCTAAACCAAGATGGAGGGTTACACTTGAAGCTTTACTACATGTGCCATTGCACACTTTGTGATCACGCGGGTTAGCATTAACATAGATTATTATTATTGAATGTAAATATTGAGAATGTATGCAAACGATTTTTTCAATGGCTTAATTTACAATAATGTGCGTAAGCAAATGTTTTTATACATCCACACCCCTATCGTAAGACCAAATGGTATAACCAGGAAACGTGTTCCTGTGTACTAAGAAATAAACAAACATTTTGGATTTCAAACCGATTCTCGTAGTGCTAGCAACCTTGACACGGGAAAATTTTACATTTTCAGTAACATACCTAACATTACATTTTCACTGGCGTGCATTGTCTGCGAAATTTAGTGTGCCTTTTAGTCTGTTTCGTTTCGTCTATGAATTTGACAAGAGGCACACTGTAAATTGAATCACTAACAGCACCCTTGTCATTTAAGGCCTTTCAAGGCCTATATGAGAAACGATGTCTGACTTTATCATTTTAACCTTGATAGTGATTCTTGTCATATGTTTGATTGGGACAATTGTTGGATTTGTTCTTTATTCAGGACTGTTTTCTGAAGTCGTTGTGAAGACAGGGTCACCTCCTATCCGAAATGTTATTATTGCCTACAAATTCAAAGAAGGACCATACAAAGACTGTAGTGCTGTTTACACTGAGAGTTGCAGTATTGGACCTAAGCTTAATTCCATTGGTTTGTTCTACGATGACCCTAATCAGGTGAGACAATTGCCCGAATTTCTCCTGCCAAACATTTTCCTTAAATCATCAGTGTATGCAATCTTGACTATCCAGTGATAGATTGTAACATAAACTATAACTACATGTTGAGTCAAGACTAATAATATGAGTGATTGTAAACATCAAACAAATACCTTGAAAAA
This sequence comes from Galaxias rostratus, assembly GCA_036024795.1. Classification (NCBI taxonomy): domain Eukaryota; kingdom Metazoa; phylum Chordata; class Actinopteri; order Galaxiiformes; family Galaxiidae; genus Galaxias; species Galaxias rostratus. Next base: position 5,490 of record JAVQJS010117802.1, on the reverse strand, counting down.
ATGCCAGGGGTACTGTAAATACGTCAATATTAGAAAATGCTAAACAATTGCTAAAGTCTCCATAAGTGGTTAACTTCTTGAGTAGTGTTCCATACAGCCATACACACATGTTTTATCTCAATGAATTAAATGATGGACGTAGCACTGACATTCACCATTATGTTTGATGAAAATTTGTTTAAACAGACATTTTTTGTAAAAGGAGTCCCACATTCAATGACTATTGGTGGGTTAGTACTCTCTAGACTTGACATGGAAAAATTTAAAGGTTTGTAAAAAATTGTTTAGATACAGAATAAGTCTAGCAGGGAACTATGTTGAAATTAATGTCTTTAAGAAAATGGTCATATTCTTCAAACCAATTTAAAGCAAGAAGCCATGCCATGTAAAACCCCTTTTTGACCAGGTTTTATTCTATGAATCATCATCTGCAGCCATTTTTTGGGGCCACATGAGAACTGCATTAGCAAGTCAGTTAGCTTTTCCATGCCACGTTGCAGTGGTGATTTTCCCCCGCTAGGTTTACATTGGCATTAATAAAGCTGACTCATAACTAGAGACAGCTGACAATGGCCACCTAGCTTTTTCCCAGTAGAGCGTAGGAAAACTCTGAAACACCAAACTACTGCTATAAATCAACTTTTGTGGTCAAGTACCTTTTTGAAAGTTCTATTCCATGAATTCTACCGCACTCAATCTGGGTCATTCCCCATCAAAGATTCATATTGACTTGAAGTTTCTCATTCCATTAGGGATCACAGGCTGTGTTTAGTCAATAAGCTGTGCCTGCACAGCCGCCACCTGTTATCTGTAAATGTTTACCGAGACTCTAAGAGCTTGTTGCTTTACCAACAGCAGGTGGCAAACTGAGTGCATATTGTTTGAGGTTTCACATGAGAGATATAACACATTTAGCATTGCATGCATTACGGTATTGTAATTAGTCACCTGGCATACATTGTAAAAAGAAAAATAAGCGTTTTAGTCACTTTAGAGTTTGTTAACTTTCTAAGGTCAAGCTGAATGCTGGTACTGTTTGGTTGTGTCAAACTCAGCCAAGTAATGTCAGTGCGGAGTTGCTCAGGCTGTCTGGCAGGCCTTTAAAATGGAGCCTTTACTGTATGTCCAAGTGCATTAAAGCCTGGTCAGTATTACATTACACTGATGGCTGTTGCCCCATCCATTTTACTTTTACCACAGAGTTAGTAACTCTGGATTGCTTTCAGATTCAGAATAGAACATTTTAAAGTATCTCACAATGTTATGTGAAAGTGAAACTCGACCTGTTCATGTATGAAATGAATCTGTGTTTATGGGTTTTCTGGGTACTTTTTCAATGCAAATAGGCTTTCTTTCCGTGGAGTATCGGACCGTGCAGTGGAAAGTCCGGTTGAATTGCCAGTCACATCTCCTGACAACCTGATTGTTGTTGTCGTTTCATTGGACTGACGAATGCAGTGAGAGACGAGCCACCAGCCAGGGATCAGACCCTGCAGAGATCCAAAACACTCTCATCCAGTGTTAGCCTAGTTTATAACCCGCTAGAATTAAGCAAACTGGGCATAGCTCTTTGTGTTTTGTTTGTGATTTGCCTGTCGCTTGTAGCTACTTATTCAGCCAATCATTCGTTATACAGTTACACTGATTAGGATGATTTTGTTGACTTGCTCGGCTGGCTGCATACCACTGAGATATAACCTTGACAAAGCAAACCAATTTTGTAGGTGTTCTCTGGACTTTGTTCATTGTGAAAACATCATGCATTGAATTACATCATCTTTGACATGTCAATCAGTTGTAGGTCTTGACCTTTTTGGTTACGATTAGCCTAAGCGTCATCCTTGCCCTTGTCAGTATGATAAAGACTGATATTCAGAGCAACGCTCAAGGTATTCTGTTGCACAGCTTAGTTATCAGAATGGTTTACTCAGTCGGTAGGCATATTTAGCACATGACCCCAAACGCTTTCATTTGAGGTTAAAACAACGAGTGAGAACAAGTTAATGCATTGTCCTTGTTCTATGTCTACCAGTTCAACACATATCCGTTGGTTTTGACTACAGCTCAACAGACAAACTCACAGGAAGCCAGAAATAGAACAATTTAAACAGCTCATGGAAGTGGTTGTTGCGGGAGGACTGAAAGGCAGTAAAGGAAAGAAAAAGGAAAGATAAGCTGATCCCAGTGTCCACGGGCCATGAATGTTTCATGATATGTGTTTTGACAGTTCTTCGTGCAGATATGCATTTTAATGTGTGTGTGGGGTATGCAATTAATGTCTCTTCACAAGTGCATCGAATGAAGGGTAAAAAAAGGCTGTTTGAAAGCAGGCAGCTGCAGCCAGCCATGGGAAGGGATTCCTCAATGTCTGCTCATCCCCAGGGGGCAAGCGGGAGCCTGACAACGGGCCCCACAGAATCAGCCTTGGAGCAAGACAGGTTCAGATGCTGGAGCTCTTCCTTTGTTTTGGCTTCAAAGCGTCATCTTCAAGGCTCTCTCCAATTCAAAAAAGAAACCCACGAAACGAAAAGAGCTAAAACTATTATGTATGGTAAAACTATGTTGTCTCGTACCGCACTTTACTGTTTTTATTGTTTAATGGCTATGTTAGTTCCATCAGATGACGTATGAAATTTATTTTCAGGGACGAAAGAGATTGTGACGATGGTGACGGTGAATGAGAGATCCTGACTGCTATGCATTTTAGTCCACTAGATGGCAGTAAAGACATGTTCATTTAATTGCACCCGTTGAGCCTGACAGTTGGGAAGGTTAAGTTTCATTAACCATCTCAAATCATTTGAAATTAGCCTTGATCTTCTAAATACATTCATCTAAGCGCGCACATACTTTAGAAAATGCCTTATGGCACTCTACCAGACTTCACCTCACCTCTTTTTAGATGGAAAGTTAACTGTTAGCCTAACAGTTTAGCGTCTGGTAAAAATTTATATTTGAAAAGCTACTCCGGGCTCTTGTGGTCTATGCCTGTTTGATTTGACTGGCCTGTAGTGGTCAAGGGAATTGACATTCACAACCTTTCGCTGCCGCAGGATGCAACCTTATATCCAGTTAGCACTGTTAGGTGGGTCTAGGATAGCCTTTTAGCTGTCTGTCTGGTAGATGCTATGTTCTTTTTTGTGTGGTAGTTTTTCCTTTGTGTCTACACTAGTATTCAGAGCTGTGTGTGTGCGTGTGTGCTTGCTCTTCGTGCGCGCGTGCGGGGCTTGAGTTACTCCTAGCTGTTTTAATTGGTGTAATGTTGATCTCATTAGCACACAGGCCTGAGGCTCTTAGCTGGACCCAGTCACAGGGGTCACCTGTCAGACAGGGAGAGGCAGCAGCAGTCTGGACAGTGGAGGGGAGGTCAGGTGCATCCCTGGGAGATTGTCCTCCTCTCCTCTCTTCTCTTCTCCTCTCCTCATGTTGAGCAGCTAAAATAAATAAACAAAAGACACATTATGTTGTTTTGCTTAGTGTATGACTTCAACACAGTCATAATAATTATAAATTGTGAACTCATTTTCTGACGGTTAGGAACCATCTCCAATTCTTAACCTTTCTGGAGTTACCTGTGTGGAGGGAGGTTTATACCTCATACGGGGGCCAGAGCTTTTGGAGCTGTGCTCTCAGTCGCTGCCCCCTAACAGATAGGAGATTCAATTGTAGCCGTATGTACAGGAGAGCTGGGGTTGTGGAGGGAAGTGGTGGGGCTGGACGAGGCTGTGCTGGGCGTGGCGTTGCGTGGCGGGGCCGAACGGGGCGAGGATGCTGTGGGCCGTGTTGAGGAAGACAACTTTAAAATTGACAGGTGTCTGACTCACCTTGAGAGGTTGGAAACGCTCCGGCTCATCAATAGGAATCACAGATCAGAGCGCCTGGCGCTGCTGCTGCACCCCCAGTCAAATGTATTAGCATTTCAGTGCCGCCCGCCTGTCTATCTTCTGCAACATGAAAGGAGGGCTTCTGGCGAAGGGTTGCCTCGATTTATTTTTTTATTTTTTTTTTATTTTGAAGGGGAGGTAAAATGAGCCACAAATAGGTAGGTGCTTAAAAGACGCTGGGAGGTCTCCTCCTGCTGGTCTTCAAGTCAACACTAGGCATGATCACAGACTTTCCAGGTTTCCCGGCAGCCCAGTGAAACCCTTATGGACGTCTGTGCAGTGGGTCCTAATGCAGCAGTCCTTTGAAACCCTTATGGATGTCTGTGCAGGGGGTCCAAACGCAACAACCTGAAGGACAGTAGGAGAACATTGAGAAACCTTTACCATTTTCCGGCTTTACACCTCGATCAAAACGTGGTTATCATCAAGTGTCAAAACACATTTTGAACCATATTGAGTAGGGGTCTTGTGTTCCTTCCCCCAACAAATATGTGGGTTAGGTCTTTTGTTTCAGAATTTGATGTTTTAAATCTCACACACCAGATGATAAAAATCCCTTTACAGTCCCGCTGTCCGTGGCATGGTGAAACCAGCTTGACAGGGGTGGTGAGAGCGACTGGTTGTGGCAGGCCTCCAGCCGCTCGCTCACCCTCCTCCAGTCTCTGCACGTGCCAGAAGTCCCAGAGTGCCATGTGTAATTACCAGGGAGGTCTGAGTGTTGCCTGAAGGGACGGCATTTTTTTTGGGGGGGGGGGGGGGTTCTGAGGATGAGAGCTGCGTTGGAGGGAGGGATTTGGGAGGGAGTTGGACAGAGCACAGGCTTTGCTTATTGCTCACAGCCGTGGCAAAGTTGGGGAAAGGGAGACATTGGTACATGTTGGTGTACCAACATGTGACTGAGGGCAGATAAAGTGAAACTGTGCTTCTAAACTCAGTGTCAAAGAGAACTATTGGGGTCATGAAACCACAGCAAAGTATCCGACAATTCTGTCGCAGCTTTGTATGACTTTTAGAAGACAGTACTTTGTGAAATGAGGATGACATAAAGGTCCACAGCTGTGAAATGGGACTGGCAGCGCATTGATATTTGACTTAAATGCTGCTTTAATGTTGCGTGTCGGCAAAAACATTAAACATGGCCGCAAGGGCTCCTTGTTTAGCCATCTGTTTTGCGCAGTACTTTTCTTTGCAAGATACTTTCTTTGCTGCCTCATTAGTTTAGCCAGACGTAGTCAAATACAAGCAGCATACCTGCAGTGCAGCCCTAGCAGCTCCAATTTGGGACCTGGTAGGGATCTGAGCCCGCTTTCATTTTCTTATGGGGGGGCTAATGTCTTCCAATTAGCAGCACTAACAATGACACTGAGCGACAGGTTGTCTGTCATGTTTGTGTTGGAGTTTTGGGAGACAGTGAGGGTTCCCTTCTTTGGAAGTGAACCTTGCCTGCTGGTGAGCAAATGTGTACTCTGCTACTAAACTCTCCCTGGCCGTGTTTACAGAAAGGGTGCTATTTCGGCTTCAGGGTCTTACAGTCGTCTGGTGATTACAGCGGACCAACAAAGGAAACAGATCCTTTGCACTGAGCATTGGTTAGCATTGCTTTTGC
>JAVQJS010117799.1:0-23550 GCA_036024795.1 Galaxias rostratus | reverse complement strand
GCCCCCACCCAACCCCCCGGGCCCCCCCCCCCCCCGGGGGGGGGGGGGGGGGGGGGGGGGGGGGGGCCCGGGGGCATGCATGTGCGAGTTTGAGTCACGTAAATACCAAGCATCTGTTTGTTTTGGTGGGTCACATGCATTACATTATTTAGTTCCCATTTATACAAATCATAAAGAAAATTAACCAGAAACAACTTTGAATGCTGAGTTGGATGCACCTTCTGCACTGTGGAGGTGAGTTCTAGACATAGCTGAATGATCTTGTTCTTTGTGGAGGTGAAGTCACTCATCCCTGTGAGAGGCGTCCTGTTATAACACAGAAGATAAATAAACTGTAGATAACAAACCACAAGCAATCAGATGCAACCAAGTAAACCGAATGCAAGGGTAGGTTTGTTCAGAGCTAATCTAAATCTCATACTTTTTATATATCTGGCTTTGGTCCAATAATTTAAAACAAAACATATTTTGAATATTCCTAAAAGTTGAATTAGCATTTTTTATTTTTTGTCAGATTGTTTGATTTAACACCTTGGATAAAATCGTCTTCTTTGTCTAGCCGACACAGGCTAAAATATGCAGAACGTCATCTGGAAAAAACTCAACTTCCAAAATTTGTTTTGACCACAAGACAGTAACCCTTTCAACACGAGACCTTCACAAGGTAGTGTATGCCGACACTGGTGACATTACAAGGCCAATAACTTTCCCTTGACAGCCGTTCAGTGTGGTATGCGTGTAAAGCGTGCTTGCGTTGTTCCAACATGTGGCCCGTGGAATAAGGGCAACTGTTATATGTACCTGTCCAACCAGGTCAGCAGACTCTTGGCAACTCCGATCAGCTCCATCACAGCGGCGAGGAAGTCGTTGGGGGGTTTGTGGGAGTGTTTCCCAACGTAGACTGGGTTCTTCCTGCGCTCGGACGCAGAGTTCTGAAGGCTGTTGGTTGCAGCCCTCATGCGACCCACAAGAGTCTTTAGGTTGTCAGTTTCCACCCCATAGTTCTGTTAAAAAAACACATTTGAGTGCCTTTAAACCTTTGAAACGTTGCCTTGAACTCTGATTGACGCCTGGCATGTGAAGAATTTAAAATAACCAAATCAACTCAAAACCCAGCTAGACTGTGCCCAGAACACACACACATAACACTCCTGTCATAATGTTGAGGAAAGGAGATTAAGACCACCAGGGTCATTCTCATGACCCCCGTGCAACTAGAAAGTCGCCCTGCATTCCTGAAGGCCGGTCACCATGGCAGCCAGTCCATGGCAATCATCTGACTGCAAAAATATCCAGCACCACATCAACCTTGATCACTCCATTCCATTGGGGTGTGTTAATAAGGAGAGGGTAAATAAAGAAAAAGATTAAAAAGCTTTTTGAGACCAAATAGTATTGGGTTATCAAGGTTTACAGCTCATACAGCCCTTGTAGGCTACGTTTAATAGGGTGGTAGATGCAAATATCTCTGCTTTTGATCTAATACAGGATGCATGCACACAGAGTGGGAATTCAAGCACTTCTCTCCTCCTTACTCGTTGATGACATGATCATTAAAGGAAGCCATAGGACTGGACAGAGGTGTAAAGCATTTATGACCTAGAGCACCAGAAACCTGTCGAAATACCGGCGGGAAAAGAAAAAAAACGTAGCAAGAGGGCGGAATAGAGAGTGAGAAACAGAAGCGGACGAGGAAAAACGAAAACGAGAAAGTGTTCCGCAAAGGCGTGTACCAGTGTTGATGAAGGTACCACAGTAGGACTGGGGAGGAGGGGGGGGGGAACAAACCATCTGACACTGCCGGACGGAAACCGCTAGAACAATGGTGTAATGGCTTTTCCTGTGCGCACTGTACTGTGTGTGTGTGAGAGCGAGAGAGAATGCAGGGGATGGGTGGGGGGTCCTGTGACACGTGGGAGGCTCACATCTGTTTCCTGCACACAGAGAGATTTTGCCACATGAAAGTCCGTCCCGAGAGCTCCAGGTCCCCCTCGCCAGCCCCTCTGCTGATCCCTTTGCCCATCCATACAGGGGAGATAATGACTATTCCTTTTCTAACAAGTTATGGTCATGTTAATAAGTTAATAAGTTAACCCCGCTGTCATATCAGCATATCCCTTGTTGTTGAAACAAGCTCCTCTGTCTATTCCAAGTATAGGGCTCACACTACCCACTGCACCACACTGTATCAGTCTATTTATGGGCCGACTGACCGACTGGCTTCACAATAGAGAAAAGCACTGATGGTACTTGTACCATAGAATCTCTCTCTCTCTCTCTCTCTCTCTCTCTCTCTCTCTCTCTCTCAGATTACAATAAAAGTCTTGACACCAGATTCTCAAACTCCAGCACTGGTATGTGAAGCCAACATCCCATGATGTTCATACAGAGGGCATTATTCCTGCTTCAGCCCATTTCCACTATTACGGTGAACCCTCCTGTCAGGACATGTGATCGACGAAAGAGAGAGATAGATAGATTTCTGACTCCGTCGTGTTCTGAGCGGGCCTGTTTTCCATAACTCATGTCGGATGTGTGCGTGTGTGCGTGTGTGTGGATGTGTGCGTGTGTGTGTGTGTGTGTGTGTGTGTGTGTGTGTGTGTGCTCTTGTGAGGTCTGGGCTTCTCAAGAGGGGGCCCTGGTCTTAGGGCAGGGCCAGGGCCAGAGAGACAAGGCAGCTGACCGGACATTCCACCCTAAGCCCCGTTTCCTGACCCTTGCCAGACTCTCCCAACCAACAGGCCACTCTGACACGCTCGTACTGGGCTTGTTTGGTCCAGTGCCGGGATCCTTGTGCCAAGGCAGGGCACTGCCTGTGTTGACTTTCTCTTTTATAAACGTCTATCTTTAACTTGGTGCCACAGTTCTGTTTCCACCTGGCAAAAGTACAATGGTACTCATATGTGGTTTGAATGTTATCAAACTGGACTACAGCCCGTTTCAATACTAAATGTTTGGGTTTAAACAGCTTTGCATAATCAACTGTTCATCAACCCAATAAAACTGTCTTATATAATCTGGTAAGTGTCAACAGTTAGAATTCATTCACGTCAACGCACACGGTTTACTTAGTCCAGGGAAATACCAACCAGAGCACAGAGCAGGTCCACGGCCTCCAGCACCAGCTCCTGGTGTCCGACGCGGGTCGCCCCAAGCTGCAGCAGGTCCTGGTGGGAGATCTTCAACAGTTGCTCTCCGTCAATCTTCTCTCGTTCAAAACTTGGCAAATACTGCTGTAGGCAGTCGTCCAGTCCTAAGAGGGGACAGTGAGCAAGAGAGAGGGAGGGGGATATGAGAAAGGGAGAGAAGTGAGAGGATAACATGAGGAGGTAGAGCAGGAGAGAGAGAAACGAAAAACAAAGAGATCATTTTGGGTAGGCATTGACTGAGGCCTGTTATGATATCACACAAGTGTGGCGCCAAAGTGGTGGTGAGTCACTGCAGACTGTTTACTCTATCACGCACACCCATCACTGATACTGACACTTTCCTGGATGGCACTGTCCGACGTCAACCAGGATCTGCCCAGGTTGCCTGGCCGCAAATCTAGCCACCATGCAATCCAAATGCAACTCAGCAGCCGTTTTGAGCCAAGAGCCAGCCCATCATATATGCACATGCTGGAGGAGGGGGGTCTGTTGGCGGGGGGCTGTGGGAAATTCTGGATCAGCAACTGGTCCCCAAAAGCACATGTTTGTGTAAACAGTGAGAGAGAAAAAACAACTGCAACCACATGGGGCCATTAAAATCACACAGGGCAAAGCTGACTGCTGTTGACTTGGAATGCCCCACTGCACGACAGATGGCTCACTCTAGCTGACCTAGCAGAGGCAAGACGCCTCCAGGACAGCTAATGATGGGCTGCCTCACACCGTTCTGTTAACCTAAAACTTAACTAATGACCACAGAACATGCGTTACGTTTTGAAGTCTCTACATAATTGCAGTCGTTGAAAAAGAAAAGTGTTAGTGCTGCCATGTTAGAGGAGCGGCAGTGTCTTAGTGGACACTATCAAAGGGGCACAGTGAAAAAGGAGCTCTTTGGTTTAAAGTGATCCACCGCCTCTTGGAAGGAAGGAACAGCTGCATTCGCAGCCAAACTACTAACAGGCTATACAGATATCAGAGATGGGCGATGACAGTGTCAGGACTTATGGCACAGAGAACATGGCCAACATATCTTCTTCATTTAACTCTCTTACCATTGCCCTACAGGGCAACGTCCATTAAAAGAAGTATAATGGTTTCAATGAGGTGTGTTTAAATCTTTAATACGTGGACAGATGCTTCATATGTTGCCTGGGGGGTCATCATAAATGGTTTAGTAGCATGCAGGATCACATGTCTGACACCTGAGGAGGGTGATAACAATTTCAAACAGCAAAGGAGGAGCTGTGTATGTCACACTACAGCACCGGCAATCACCTGCTAATGATGACACACGGCCAGGAAAACCCACCACTGACATATCGACATGTGCAATCCACAGTTCTCTCTTCTCTCTTTAATAAACAGCACATTTAGGGTCCACACATTTTTCTCATTCCACATCAAGAATTCCCACATCACTGACATTACAGGGATTGGCCCAGGCCCATGTTAGGAAAGAACTTCAAAGGAAACTTGGGGAGGGGAATAACCATGTTGAAAAATCTTTTAAGATCTTTATATTTCTGCCTGTGGGAACTGTATTCATGCTGTGGGCTTAATGACACAGAACACATTAATTCAGATTCAGATTCACATTCAGAAAGTGATCAACCCACAAGGGTAAAAGTACTTTGCTTTTGCACTTGCATGCTTTCTTTTTTTTTTTGTTGAAAAAATGTGGACAAAAAATGCATAGAAGTCCTATCATTGGTAATGAAAAGGCTTGAAAATTAGATCATTATATAATGTATACAAATGAATACACACTGTTATTCTCAGTGCAGGCTGGAAGGGGCCAATTTGTCCTTGGAATTGTGTAGCCTAATAGTTATGGGAACAGAGAAGTCTCTGTAATGGTTAGTTCCTATTCTCCTCTGTAATGGATGTTACATCATGAAATATGTATGGTGATATGTTTTGGATCTGTGAGGATTTGTTGCCATCAATAATTTGGTAGGAGTACACAATGACTGCAACACCGTTTTAAATGCCTAATTCAGCGTTTTAAATGCCTAGTTCAAATGGTCAAATGTTTACATAACAGACTAGACTTTATCTAGCGATTAAGCAAGTCTTAATCCCTGAGTTTTATCTGCACTTTCATCCGATAACAGGATATGTTCAACAACCCACAACCGCTTTAAGGTTGTCAACACATCTATTCAGTGAGAAAAACTCGGAACACTACAGTATAGTTTACACAAGAATGTGCACCAGAGTGAGACTCATGAAAAGCCTACAACTAATCTGGATATTATATTATTATCCCAAATCCAATGCTTAACCAACTGATGTAGCCATGCACGTACTGTAGATTATCGGGGTCCTGTTATAAATGAGAGGATGGTGCTAGGCCCCTTTCTCTTTCTTTCCTTCATTCTCTCTCAACCCTACTCTGCACGGAGCCTTGTATTCACTGACATGGCCCTCTGCCCTGGTTGCCAATGAACTGACAGTGGGAACGTTTTCGTTTACAAAAGGCAGTAACACTGCACTGTACCCGTGAGTTTCAATAGACGTTCGATTGAATAAAGGCTTTCAAACCAGTTGTGCTTGAAGATAGCCAACCTTACACAAATGACTTCATGTTGCTATGGACATGAAGACAGCTGTAAGAATAATTTCCATCCTAAAAATATCTGATCAGACACAGATTTAAATAATGCTATATTTGTTAATATGTGTCATGACAGAGGTCTATATATGGTAACCTGTTTTGTTTTTTAAGGAAAGTAATATAACTAATGTATTCAATAACCTACTGCCATCTGTCCCTCAGCGGGTACAGTATACTATGTGAAAAACACATGCAGAAAGGTGAGCTTGCCAGCATTTAAATAAATAAAGTTCTCAACACTAGAAATGACTAGAATCAACATTCGTTTTCACACTAACATAAAACAGTTATGTAGTCATGACACTAAAATTAAAGCTGTATTTTTTTTTACATGATCAATACCAAAATTGCAAAGCGATACAGAAAAATAAGCAGAACATTCTAGTGTTTTCCTTGATCAGAGCAATTACACGCCAAATTAGTTAACATTATGTTTCTCACCGTTCCCATTCAAATAATATATGGTTGAAGAACGAAGATGGCAAAGGGCATACCAGTTGGTAAACTAAATCTAAAAACAGAGAGGAATTCAAAAAGTCACCCAAACATAGATTACATTGTAATATGTAATAAGCCCTATTTTAGATATCTATGTACTCTTGTCAACAATGTAGGATTGTACAAATTATTGCACATAGATTTGTTTATTTATTTAATTCTGACAGTTAACAAACCATTTACAGTAGGAAAAACTAGGTGGGTTTTGCACTGCAGTGTAAAAGTGAGCAGAATGCTACAAATTTACCAATCAAATGTTATAATGTGGCTTTCATCAGTTGCAACCGATCTGGCTGTTTTATCACTTAGGCTGTTCAACATAGCATCAAAGCCCACTGAGCGCTGCCAGGCAAGTGCTTGTTCCATACACAAAGACACGTGTTGCGCTGTCTGGGGCAGATGAACCATGAATGAGTGGAGTTTGGACCAGCATTCCAGAGCCTAGGTCAACAAATGGAATGTTTACCCCACCTCTCACAACATCATAATGGTGCTCAATCGAAAGGAAGATTGGATTAAAAGTAGTTTGACTATCCATAGCCTCACATTGTCTTCCTTGCAGGCAAGTAACAGAACGCAAACACATTTCCTTTCGAACAGGCCATTGACGAGAAAAAAAAGGATATTCTTTCACCATTCTGAAGCTTTTATGTACACAATAACTGCTCAAATCAATGATGGTCCTGTTAATCCTTGCTGTGTGTGCAGTATGAACATGGCCCAGGGGGGAGATGACTCGACCGTGCTTGGTTTCTGAGAGCTGATGGCTCGGTACAGAAGCTGGTGATAGAGACTCTCCACGGGGGTCAAACCTATACGTGATCGTACACGGCCTCTCTATGGTCACGCATTTAATAATACACAAGGTCTAATTTGGATTTGGTGGTTGACTTGGTGGAAACCTTTCTGTCTCGCTGTCTGTCTCTGTCTCGCAAGACATTGGCGACAACAAGTACATTGCAGCCGGGTCAAAGAGTGTGTCACGCCGCTATGTTTGATGCAGCTTATCAAAATAAATAATGAAGCCACATTAAAACATTAAAAAAGATGTAGTGGTAGTTAGTAACACTAGGGGAACTTTGAAAAGACACAGGAAGAAGCAATTTGGTCGAAGAGGTCCAACCGTTTGCTTAAATTCAAAGCGTACAGCCAATAAGCTTGGTTTGCCACATGATAACATCACTAAAGTGCAGAGATGAAAAGGGCGACAGCCCTCTCTAATGAGTACGGTGTCTCCAAGATCACACTGTGTCCTCCTCCCACTAAACAAATAGACAAACACACTGGATGCTCTTGTCTTGTGGAAAGGTGTCTACCCAAAGTCCTACTAATTCATATCAGATGTACGTGTGTGTCATGTCTAGTCTAAAAAGTCTTAATTATTATCAGTTCATAATTTTTCAATATACAGTTGAACAGATCATCAACCAATTAGTGAAAACTGTTCCAATATGTTCACATTGGATACTAGTATTAAGCATGCTCTTATAAAATCAACTACTCTTTGACCTTTCAGGTTTATTTTTGACTCAATCAGAACTCCTCCACCATGATTGCACCTGTCACGAGACCAGGGAAATATGTGAACTTGTGTCAACATGTTTGCACTTTCTCAGTAATCCAATTCACATGAGTTTACTTCTACTCACCTATATTAACTCTGCTTTCAAACTATTCAAATTAATATTTAGGTTGTGCATAAAGTTACTGATTATCTACCGATGCGTCTGACCGTAGTTTGAGGCTTCACGCCTGAAGTCTAGAGATACTGGCAAAGAAGAACTAACCATAATGACAAGGAAAAGTATTCCAACTACAATACTACCATTTTAATGTGAGGAGTTAACACTTTACTGATGTAAACACCCAATGGCACATCCCAAGCTCAAGGCAATTAATCTCAATGCTATCCAAGACCCCATTATAAATATTGGGAAGAATACCCAGGACAATTCTGCACGTTATCAAACCCATGAAACCTCCCTAAAACCTGACGCAAAGTCTGCCCATGTTTATAACAGCCATTGGAGCAAGTTCTGCTGCAGTCTTTTGACCCAACACCCAGTGTGAAGCCGACCTTTCAAATAAGCTCTTGTTTAGCTGACTCTTTATTGTCTGCATTTCTGCTAGGCTTTGCATTGTTTCCCCAGTTAAAGCAATGTTGATGCTCATTCAAAGTGGTTTCAATGGGTCCATTGGGCTGACGGATAGGTTTAGTATTTTTTTTTTTTTTTACCTAAGTATCAGCATGTAATATGAACAGCCATGGAGCATTTCTAAAATAAATCTCTGAGTTTTATACAGCAACTCATGATGATAATATAATTGTCCTTGCTGAATGCACTGCATATCTTGCTTTGTAGTATTTTTAAGTTAACAGGTCAAGCATATAGCTCATGTTATCATTGATTTCAAACCATATACATGTAAAGGCCTACACGCCTCATGTAAAGTACTTTGCATTGCCTGTGTTTGAAATGTGTAATACAAATACATTTGCCTAGCCTTGTCTTGTCTTGTCTAGCACACCACCTCCTACTTGTGTACCTCTTGTGCTTGTGCAGATTCTCTGCAAATGCCTATTAACAAGAGAAGTTCCTACTAAGTAGCTATTGCAAATGTGCTCACCCAATGAAAGACGGGTAAACAACTAAATAAATTTTACCTGATGCATGTTCAATATAAAACTATGTTTATAGGGATGTTTATTCAGATAACATTTTAATAAACAATGTATTTATATTGTTTATGCACTGGTCGTTCGTATTATTTCAGTTATAATAACTCTGGAGGAATAGTATACAAAGACACACATTTGCTCATCCAGCAGTTCAAGTCAAAAGGCAAAATACATTATTAAAAATGATTACTCTTACCTGCCATCCAATCGACAACTTGTTTGGGTGTCCACTTTGTAACAGGATCCATGTCTCCGCAAAACAAATTTACCCGGCTTTTGTCTGAATGTAAGTCGCTAACTTATTTAGTTAGTTATTTGAACACTAACAGGCACATTGTATCTGCAAAGTAGGCTAAACCTAAACAGCAGTGCTGCATGAAAAGGATTCTCCAGTGTCAGCTCCTACCAATTCGTCCCATGCATAAAAATAACAAGTTTACGATCTTGCCGAACAAACGCAACCAAAGTTAAGAGGCGGGACTATCAGGTTTCAGGTCAGGTTAAATGGCTGTACGGTGGCCAGAGAGAGAGAGAGACAGACAGACAGATCGTGTTATTAATTATAACAATGTATCCGTAGAAACTCTGGCAAGAAAAGGTAAACATTGCATCTTCTATTTGTTGGCTGGCCGATCTCATAAGGATACTTTATATTGAATTAAAAATGATTTTGCCTCTTTCAATTGTTGCAGTAAATATTACCATAAACAATAACATTTACTATTTGCATTTACAGAGGTCATTGCATACTTAGTGTTTGAAAAAGAATACGTAATAATTGGTACTTAACAGTTGGACGCTATGTTACACAGATAATGGAAGATTAATGCTCCCCATTTTAAATCAGTAACCATTCAAATCGTTTTCACATGTTGAATCAGTAATTGTTCCACATAATTAGTTACTTCATCTTCTGTGTCCCTCACATCTTCTGTGGCCATTTCATTAATGTTTGGGGTGTTGTTTATTTGGACTTTGTTTTAAGGAATTGAGAGTTTCCCATAGGAGTAAGGCAGGCGTCAGAGTTGTGTGAGGAGTGGCATGATGTAATTACACCCAAGACACCAAGGCAGATGCTTGGGACTATTTCATATCACTTATGAAAAGAATTGCATCATCTCCTTAGCTTTGATACTCTTCTGACATAGAGTAGATCTAACCATGTAATGAGGTTTTTTCACAACTTCTGTCATCTGGGTGCCTGCCCTGTGGTACCAAAAAAACGCCAGACATTGTACATGAAGACAATAACACATAAATAAATCACAGAATTGCTCAGTAACAATCCAGATCTTACTGTATTTAATATGACCTACGATACAAAAAAAATAATCTGTAAACATGGTTTGCCCACGTTCATCCTCGAATTTTAGTTTAATGTTTGGAAATATTGCCCTCTTCTGACAGGTTATGAGACATGAAATAGTTTCATGTCTCACGTAAGAGTTCATAGCATCTCATTTAATACATTAAATTACATTTAATATTTGACTACTTATGGTGCCAATGACAATAGTTATTTAAAAGCTGTATCTTTGCTGTCTAAAACTATGACATGATCTGAAAGAGGCCACTCATTGAGACAATTCTTTTTGACATTGGGACAATGTGTTTTGATGATCTTTTCATCTGTCTGTATAACTTCCAACTTTTAGTGTGTTTCCTGTTGAGAAGTGTTTCCACTTCAGATAAGAAAACACATTCTCTCATTTGGACAATAAGGCACTTTCAGTTTCAGAATTCTTGAAAAAATTGTTATCCATTCCAATTATTTACGTTCCGTTTTGATTGAACATAACTACTGTAAATAAAAAATATTTAGTAGTGCTTGGAACAATAATTCATCAGACACATAACAGATAGTTGCACACAATTTGCAGAGTTGAGCAATAAATTGAAAGCTGTTCTGTTTCTGGCATTTAAAGATCAAGTCTACTAGGAAATGCTTGTATTTGATTGAATGAGTGTACATATGCATTATAAATTTTGTTTTTTTATCTTTTGAAATAGTGATGTCGACTTTCCTAAATCTTGGAATACTACAAAGACATGACACAATACATTACATAATGAGTCCCTAGACATTTTAAAAACACTCCTCAAAACATTCCTATTCTGTCAACCCTACGTGGCCATCCACTTACAGATTTTTACTGCTCTTCTTGTTACTGTGTTCTACTTCTATTAGCTGTTATCTTACAAATTTGTCAGTGCTCCTTGTATTTGTAAAGTGCCCTTGCGTTTTAGAAAGACCCTGTTCAATTAAAGTTATAATACAATTAATTTAGTAAGATTCGTATTGACTCTATTGGGGATATTGTCACACAGTTCATGTAAGCCTTCTAAAAAAGTATAAATCACTATTGTCCATTGATCTAGTGCTATTGCAAAACACACGCCTTAGGGCCATGTTGTGTGCAGCTGAGCTGTGCTTGACAGATAGCAGACATCCAACGCTGTTGTTCTGCAATAGAACAAGCCTTGAGGTAAAAGATGCGGTTCCTTTCCTTGGATGTGATAGTCCAGCCAAAAGAGCCTTCTCCTTCCATTGACTCCACCACTGCCCCCACCAGGCTGATAGTCTTCAGAGGCTTCTAAATTTGTGATATTGAGGCAAAGATGGCAATTTGTAGACGCACAATCAATTTCATTCATTTCAAATGGCATTTCATTATGAATATAATTAATGTAATGAATCCTCTTTCAAATAATGCTCCTCGTGGCAATAGTGCTGTCATTGATGATACCAGACAGACTCTGTCTTACCAAGGCAGGCCAAGGTTGGCTGCTATGGTTACAAGACAACAATGCTGAGAGAGAAAGCACACACTGCCGCAAAAGTTACAATATTACACTTCGGTTTAACAGCTTTTTCTTGATCATAATGTGTTAGAAATTTTATAATCAGACACACGCAAAGAACACAAATTAATCAACTCTTACCTTCTCTCTTTCCCCATACATTAGTTGAGTTTCCTTCAACTGAAACCATGTAGGTTTCCAACGGTGAGTGAAATGTGTGCGCTTAATTAACCATCCTTTTTGTTCCTCTTTTATATTAACAGAGTTTTCATCTGCACCATTAGAGGTCGCAGATTCTACAGGCATGGTACGGTGTTTTAAACAAATAACGGAGAGTGCTTATAATTAAGTATATGATTAAATGGTTCACGTCACACGATGTGCATTTTGGGTAATGATGTTTATTGTGATTTTGATGATCTAAAGATGGAGGGTAGAACACTATTGCAAAACTTCTAGTCCCAGAAGCCCTTTTTGTTCTGTTGTTATCGAATGAGTGTGGACGGGCGGATTATTACGGTGCGGCGTTAAAAGGATACGCACGAAGTGGTAGTTGGTTTTACGGTGAGAAAGTTTTGAAAGAAAAGTACAGTTGGGTTTTTTATTTTGAATAATCTCTCAAAACTGAAACAAATCAGATTACTTTCTCACAGTGATAGTGGCCTCACATCTGTAGTGAACGAAGATCTTTGTGGATCAACATTTATTTTTTTTTGCATCCCTTGATGAGGAAAACCGCCCTTTTGAAAAAGGTAATGTACCCAAATGTACTTTTTATAAAACAAAGTTGGTAGGGAAATAATTCATAGAAATTGTCCATCATATGTTGCATATAGCAAATGAAGAGTATAAATGAATTGCTTATCCATGTTTTAGTTCTCTCACAAGCTACACGAACGCAAATCCAGATGTGCACGGTTCCAGATGTTTAGTGGAAAATTCAACAGTGCTATGCGCAGTTTGGCTAATTGTCGAGCCGAACTTGTTTATTCAAGAAGGTTTTTTGTTTAGCAGAATTCATTATCAACGAATGGAGCAAACTCTATTTTCTTATTTTCCCCTTATTTACCACCAATAAGCTTTTGTAAACCTGTGTTTATATATATATATATAGTGACAATATTTGGAGAAAATGTTGAGAAATTTGGAAAAACGTTAGGGTACAGAGTGCAGAACATGCTGTGGGCTATGAAGCTGGCAAATCAATGTGCCCATAATTTGGCTCAATGAACCACCAGTGTTTTTAGGCTACGAGTAGATTGGTTCATTTTTTTTGTTCTTTTTCCCATAGATATACAAATACTATGGTCTTCTATTCATCGTCATCGACTGACTTTGATCCGCTAATATGAGAACAATCACAAAATCTACAAGCTCACTTGACAAGTTTGCAAATCTTTGGTGAGCTGTCAAAGAGGGACCATATATGCTCCTGAGCGTGCCCTTTTTGGTTATTCATTGTACACAGAAGATGTTGGTCGGTGAACGTGAACCGCACATTCCGAATTCCAACTGCATCGCATGATAGAGGACTGTAGTCTCAATATAGGTCAAATGCGACTCAAAAAGATGCTGACGATGGACCTGGAAAGATTAGTCTTTGAATAATCTTCAGGTTGATGTTGATAAACTTTAGATTTCCTCCCTGTGAAGACGTTGCAGGCCAGCCAATGTCTGCCTGCAGCAGCTCGTCCCCTCCACCCTTGCCTAGACTTTTCCCCCTAACTCAACATCCAGCTGCTTTGACCCCCTCACCATCCCCAAGTCCACCAACTGCTCTCTACAGTCGCCTCTCCAATGGAAGTCAAAGCGCCCCAAGTCCAACCAACTCCCGGGGATCCTTCCATGGAGTGTCCTTCCTTCTCCAGATTGGGCTTACAAGAGAGACTGTCAACCTTGACCCAAGCGATCTCTCCCTCTCTGCTGTGAAAGAGCTTGTATGCTCTATTGTGGATCAAAAGGTAATACATAAGCTTTCAGTGTTGTGTGTTTGCATACATCCCCACATGAAAATACAACACTTTGATGTACATGTTATGTTTTCTAACTTGAATAATACTCTTGACAAAAGGTTTTACAGTCATATGAACTAAAGACAATTTTTATAATGGTGAACATAAAATATACATTCATATTATAAAATAAATGCTTGAGGAAAACAGGGCTGGAATAGATCAAGATGTTACTGATAGATGTGGTTTACATGTCTGAGCCGTCTCTTGTTTTGCACTGAATGGGCCACCTGGGTTGCACACTGTGCACGGCACTATTGCAGTTTGGTTTGAAAGGAGATCGCTTTACTGACATACTTTTCACCTTTGAGGAGTAACTAAAAGAAACAACCCATACCAATGTATGTATTGCCTCCTGGTTTATGGCATTTACACTATTAAAGTCATTAGATGTTGAGATATTTTGAGCCAATATGGATTGGGCTTGTGGAACAAATCACTTCCTGAATTTCCGAATACAAATATGGATGGTTTTGCTTAACAAGGCCATTGTTATGAAGCCTTCGCAAGCTCTGTAGATCTCTTACTGAACTTCCTTTACTTGTCCTTGACCTAACAAGGCGTATTGCTTTAAAGTACTCCCCATTTCAGTTTTTCCAGGTTTTTTGAAAAGCTCATTACACGCCTGCAGGCTTGTCTCCCATGGAAAAACGATAAAACTCTTTAGTTCTAATGAGTGAGGCAGTGTTAGACCACTTAGTACTAGCAAGCTCAAACTCAAATTCACTTGCTAGTACTGGTAATGCTACAATTTACAAATGGACCAAAGAAAGGGGGTGTAGCCTGGCGTACCGCACTGTGAGCCATAGAGCAGCACAGTGCAACGTCAGCTCTTTTCTCTTCCTCAATTTCAACATTTGCTTTGCCTCTAAAGAACATGGTCATGTGAAAGATTAGATTAGAAACCTATATGATATTTTCTGACTGTCAGTATGCCTTTTGGAAGTTCATTTGTTACCTACAGTGGCTGATGCAATCTTTGTGAGTCGGTTTCCCAGTATAGAGGCATGGACGCAGCCGGCCAAAATGTACTGCTACTATGTAATGTTTTAATCTGGTAGGAGGGGACACAATCCCAAGGGTATCAAGGAAGCTGGTAGGGAAGTCCCCCTCCTCTGCAGGCTGCTATGCTGTCTCTTGGCTGTCCACCCTACAGTCCCCACCTCCGCATCCCCTTCTCTGCCACCCACCAGGCCTCTGGTCTCCAGGCTACAGCCAGATAGGTGCCACCCAGCTTCCGGAGGTTAGCTTTTGAGCCTCAAGGAACCAACATGATTGGCCTGTTGGATTTATGTAAAACGCTTTTTTTAGCATTAGGAATATTTGTTAAACTTTTATTGGTTAGTATATGGTGATTTTTTATAATCTTTGTACCTACAGGTAATGGCAATGTGAACCTCCTTTTCACCTTGGAGGGTTTCATTGTAGTTGTTTGCATGTGTTGTATGACATGAAAACGATGTGAAGGTGACTAAAACCCGATTACCAAGTTCCTAATGTTTGCCCACCCTCCCCCATCTCTGTGAGGTTGTGCTGTGTTTGTGGCGTTATGGTTTCCTGCTCCAAAGTGCCATGGGCTAACAATTAGTTTCAGCACAGACCCAGTCTGGAACACCAGAGTTCTTTGTTGCAGCTACTTGTTTACTCATTTGATGAGGTACTATAGCTATATACCATTGGCAGATGTAATGGTTGTTATATACCTAGGACCTCAGTTTCATCCCTGCCCTTTAATAAGAAGAGCCTGGGTAATTCTGTTGTGCTGCAAACAAAGTAGTGAAAAAAGGGTCATAAGAATCAAAGAAAAAAACTGTGAGATTTTACACTTCTTTCAAGACAGCTTTTCTGTAGTTTGATTACCTGAGTTTTTGCATTGGGCTGTTTATTTTGATAATAGTTGTGTATAAATGAACAATAATGATCAAACAGGCAAACATAACATTTTGTTCATTCACTGGATTCCCAGAAGAGATGATTGTGTGTACAATGGAAAACTGACAGTTTTGACAGGCACACAATTTTTTTAGATAGGCGAGGATAGTTATCACATTCCTGTAAAATGTGTTGAGATTTAAGTGTTTCGATCAGTGTAGGAGCTTTGGACTTGCATAACATCCCTGGGACCTGTTTAATGGATATAACATTCGACAGAAAGGTTTGGAGAAGTTGTGAAATCTCCTATAATTTTATGAAGAAAACGCTATATGAACAGTGTGCTGCAGTGGTGTCTCTGGTTTGGAAGTTCAGCTAATTGTGAAGGTAATGCATAGTGACAATTTGACTTTCTGAACATATTATCAAGAAATGCACAGCACCCAAAAGTATATAAACATATGTTTTAGAGAAAGGAATGTTAAAGCACACTTACCAAACCAAGCACAAAGTTAAATTTAATCGGTTTGCTCGTGAGGAAGGTTTTCTGCTCCCACAGAGTTTGCGCTGTGCATTCGTACATTTCCTCAATCGTTGAAAGAGGTAGATACTCCTACAAGGGAGAGCCCCACACTATAGTGATTGCATCTTCAAGTGAAAATTACCTTTCAGTTCAGGTCTTTGAATGAACATCATTTATGACGGGCACATTATTATTTATCCACATAAATGTTCTTATGTAGGCTTATATTTCACTTTTATATGTAATATATAGCATAAGCTTTGGACTCCAGGCAAGTAAGACACAAACTTCATAGGTGAAACATCAAGACCAGCACTGACAAGGTATTTTGGCTTTGGAACTACCAGATCTTCCCACAACATTCCTCATTGGTTATATATTGCCAGTTATCCGCCTCCCCCGCACAGTCTATTCCCTCCAATCTGACTTTCACCACTGCTTGTAGGGATCTGCCTTACAGCCATACTGATTATTGAGTGGCAATAGCATTTTAAAAAGAGAGCAATGAAGACAGAAACCATCCCTGTGGTAAAGCAGCATGAAAATTTGAAATTATTCTCATAAAAAGTCAAGATTCAAATTAAATTGATGTTTCTTCGTGTTTTTCCCCATATAGAATGTTACATTTGTCAACCCCTTGCCTTTTTTTATTGCATCCGAGACTAGTTTCTTACCATAAAGTACAGTGATAATGTACTTCAGAGACCAATCAAAAACAAATAAAAGACAGCCTCCTCAGTTTACCCTATTATGATTAGTTGATTATAATTTGAACAAAGCCTGAAGATTGAATGTTTATGTCACATTTACACAGGCTTGTGTATATTCTGCCAATAACACTGAACGTGTAACACATCAACCTTGCTTATCCTTCAACACACACTTTTTAGAAGGTGGTTAGACAAAGAATTATCAAGTAGACTTAAAAGAGCCATAAGATGTAATTGTCAACTTTTGTGGCTAGTAGACAATGGAGTACTGTAGACAATAGAAATCGTGTTTATAATGAGGATCAGGAACTGACATATGGTCCGCGTTATTTAAATTCTCTCTAACAGCACATTCCTTTTACTCAAATCATTTTATGATGCTTTTTTACTTACCCTTTTTGCTTGGTCCAATATAGTATGTAATGCCACGGTGGCTGGCCTTGATTTGACCTGCGTTCAATGCAATGCCAGAATAGTCTATAATCTATAAACTCCACACAGTGTGTCAGAGTGCACTGCAAAATGGTAAACCTTTTTTTTGTTGCTATTATGCTCTATCAACACATTGTTACAAATGTTGTTTAGTTTGTGTTAATAGACGCAAGATACACTAGTACTCTACACTGCTACACTGGTATAGTTCACCAGTCAGTCCAGCCCACAGATTTCACTGTTTTAAATCAAGACTTACTGCCCTCCTGAAAGGCCGGCACTAACTCTGATGCTATTATCCCCCAGGTTTAGTCACAGTGAAGCATCTGGGGTCATCACAGTTCCTACAAATCCTCCAGGTTGCAAGTTACTGTCATACATGTGACTTTTACATATACAATATAATCAATCTTTTTTTTTACAATGGCTTGAATGACTTCAACGGATCATTTGTTCTGTCATTTTATCTTATTCCTTGTGAAAAGACTGAATCACTCTCACTTCAGAATTCTAGGAATTATTCATTGCCGGAAGGGAAAAGATTAGATTGTATTTAATTAGAAAACTTTATTATCCCACCACGGTAAATGCACCAAATTTTACACCGAAACTAAGAGGTGTCATACCTAGGATTTGGGAGCACTGTTGGTATAAGACCTGTGGTATAACTAACGTAAGCATGCTTGCCATTGCCATAGTAACTGAGGTACAGGTAAAACCATGAATGAGGGCATCCAAGGAGAGAGGCTGCCACAGCTGCCACTCCACCAACCTTCAAACCTGTAGTACCCAAAAGGAAACAAGCCCTCAAAACATTAGCGCCTCCCTGTAAACCACCATGAGTAAGTGTAATTACAGCCTCTCTCGCCCTCTTTTTCCATTTCCCCCTTTATCTCTCTTTTGCTCTCTTGTTTTTTTTTTTTGTTTTTTTTTTTGAATAATTTTCTCTTTTGTCAGTAGATTGTACGTTTTCAATTTTGCATCCATACAATTTTCCTGGAAGGGGCCTTTTTTGCAGAAAATATATCATAATATCTGCGCATGGATCTCACATGTTATAATTTTATTGGGTTACAAGGTTTTTAGCTGTTGAGTGGTTCAAGAATAATGCACTGCCTGTTTGTGAAATCCCATAAAGATTTAAATGTTGCGATATCACAACATCCGAATATACTGTACATTGTAGTTTATCGTTTTTCTGGAGTCCGAGGCGGAAGTGGGCCAAGCCCTCCGCCGTAGCTACCCCGTCAGCCCGATACAAGCCTGCGTGAAAAGCCGGCTGTGCACTCCGGGAAACAGGGTTTCTACTGGGATTATCCCGTGGCAGAAAAGGCCCGATTATACAATCACCATTAAGAATGGCTGGGTTTCATCCGCTGGCCTATAAGTGATTAGTGTATAATAAAGTGCTGTGCTGTAACCCACAACGCAATGGCATTGGAATGTAGGTATGATTTGCTAAATGGATGTGGTTTAGGTTCCCTTCTAAAGCTGTTTCCCACCTGCTGAGGCCGGTTTGGCTCTGAGATAAGAAGACGGAGTTAGAGAGGGTACCTTTATTATGATCTTATCCAACTGTCAACAAAGTGGAAGCAGGAAATGGGTCACCTGCTCATCCAATTTCAATGTTTCACTCTCTGATGTCCTGCCACTCTTTTTTTTTTTTGCAAGCTCAATCTAACGAGGACATCTAAAGCTTCAGATGTCTTATTTGCATCATGGGCAAATGTACAATTCACCCGTGGTCATTCTACAGCCCATGGTTGGTTATTCATCAAAATGAACCGATTTATCAGGGTCGAGTCTTACAAAATGAAATCGGGGCGCTCTTTAATTGAGTCTGTGCCAGTTCTCCTTCACTCTATTTAATTGATTTTTTTAATTGACTGAACAAGTAAAAATAATGTTCCTCTTGCTCCTCTTTATGTGTTTTCTTAATTGTTTGTCTATCCCGATGATAACTAATGCTGATAAAACAGCAACTAGGCCATTAAGGCGGTGAATGGAGAATCATTTTTTCTGCAGACGTGTGCGTGTTTTGAGTGTATCAGTTAAGGGTTTATCGTCTTTTGTGTCTCTCTTGAAAATATTTTGCATTTACCAGAAATGTGTGACTTGGAGACAGAAAAAGCTCCTGTCCTCGATGGCTTGCTACTTGCCACCGGAGCTATTCAAAACACAGTGGTTTCTATGACTCATATACCTGCGTCGTTGGGTAGACCTCTTTTGTTTTTAGAGGCTTACAAAGGTTCTCACACCATGGCGCTCCTGTGTCGGGCATTGAAAGTGCTCCTCAGCGTGCCGCGCATGAATGGCTGGTTCTCAGGGGGGGATGAGAGCTAATAACCGCAGCAGGAGGAGACAGCGTTGGGTTTCAGACCTTGTGTGCGGATACGGACCGGGCCTGGTCTTTATGCTGTGTGCGGCGGCTGGAGGTTGAGCTCCGCTGGCTGACCCAGCTTCCTGGAGTCACTGACGCAACAGCGTGCTTTCACATGAGCGTGAACGGGAGGCCGGCAGATCACTTTTCTGTTCCTCGTCCAAGCCGTCTCCAAACTAACCTTCACTGAGAACTATATGAGCTCATCTGTATCTCTTAGAACCAGAGTCGGGTGTCAAGGAACGTAGCTGGATTTTTTCTCATGAGTGGGACATAGTTGCTGAACTCCTTAATGCTCACGTTATTGAGGACTGAAATAATATGAAAAACAGACATAAGGAAGGCAAATGTTCTGGAGTTACACACACAATTGCCTCCCTCAAGGGGGTTCGAGGGGCACAGGAAGAGCTGTGTCATGAGAAAAGAATGCATGCAGTGGGTCATAAACAGGTCATGGATTAGTGCTAGTAGAACATGTTGGCCCATGACACCGTTTGGCAGGACCCAGCCTCAGTTGGAATACAGTGTAACCCTCATGTAATGCTTTGAACTTGCTGTCTGTTAGTCACCGCATTTCCATGCTGTCTTCAATACAACATTATCATATGATTTTTCTTATATATTTAGATGTACGTTAAAGAGTAAAGACTTTCATATTTTTCAAATTGCTTGTGTCGTCGGCTAACAGACCCTGACATGGTGCAGAGATAGGCGCCCTTTGAAAGGAAGGGAGTTGAATGCACAAACACTGCCTTTTTATAATCACATGGCATCACAGGCAGTCTTCCTCACAGTGAAGCTCGAGGTCATTCTGACCACCCTGATGAATAACAATGACACATCAGATTCTGGTTATATAATGGCTGAAGTTAAGGCTATATACATTATAGGGCAGAGAAGCAGGGAACAGCATATGGAGGCGAGATTAATTGTCGGCATTATCTGGACAGAAGGTATTATTGTAATGCTTCTCCTCTGTATGCTCGCAGGTAATTTTTTAAGAGATAAAGTGTGTGTGTGTGTGTGTCTTTGTGTGTGAGTTTGTGCTGGACGTTGGCAGTGGCTGCATATGTTTGAGCTATGTGGGACAAAGTGAGGTTTTATGAAAGATGACGCAGCATCAACATTGCTGGTTTTGTGGAAGAAGGGCTTCATTCACAATCACTTGCGTGGGTAGCTAGTTAAGCTCGACAATGAATTACAGATAAAATTAGAACTTTTTAGGGGACGGGCCTTCGTGGTTACGACTACAAAAAACAGGAGCGAAAACACAAATAATTGTTTGTGTGCCTCTAAAAAGCCTCTAATCACATTTCAGAGGTAAACACTTTTGGAGCCCCTTGACCGTGGAAACGAGCGGAGCCCCCCTGCTCGACGACGGAGCACGCAACCTTGGCCCACTCAGCCCTGCTTCCTGTTGTTCAGCGCTAAGTGCCCGAGTGAGGTGACAGATCAGCTAGACGCAGGGAAAACAAGCAAATAAATGGTCTACTTTTATGTTTCCGCCTGGCTTCCCAATCCCTTCTATCAAACCAGTAAAGAAAAGGTTTATGTGAAACAAATCGTCCTCAGTCTCATCACTCGTAGATACACTTTGCACCACTTTACACCTATTTCCTCCAAACTGCCGGCGGTACGGTGGGCTCTGCACGTGCACGCAGGGTGTAACTAAGGCCGCAAGGCCACCAGGAGACTTACTTCGGGGCCTCGGATAATGGCATGAGTGCTGTGGCGAGAGATTAGAGGTGGGGTCCCAGCTGTTTAGACGGGAGTTATGCAAGAGACATCCTTCCCCAGGGCAACCCTTGCAACTGAGGCCTGAAGATTGTAGGAGGAAGGGGTCAGACTGCGCGGGGACTGGGTGGGGTGAGGTCGCGCGGACGGTGTTGGGGTAGACCAGATGAACCGGACAGGCCCCCTCACCCCCAGCCACCTTGCCTTGGGTCGTCACCGATCCCGTCGGAAAAAGGGCAAGCGTCCCGACACGGCAGGAAACAGTAAGCGAGGGATTGCATCTGGAGGAGTTAAGCCAGGTTAATGGCGGTTTAGCGCAAAGAGGGGATCAGCGGCTCTCACATGAGTTCACATTGCGCAGTAGTTAGGCTGTCCTTAGAGATGCATTCTCCGTGCCTTCGCGCCGCTCACCTAAGCTGCCACTGCGTATGGTTCTGGCCAGGTGTTTGGATTATACTCAAAGCAAAGTGTTATGAGGTGTGTGTTCCACCATTGTTCTTTGTTATCCGGTGCTCAATCCTTTGCCTCTAGCTTTAGGCTCGCCTATGGCTCAACGGACAGAGAAAGGTCATAGTTATAAACAGCTTTATCCTGGCTCTGATCCTTCTTATCATTTAGAAGATAACTCAAAAGATTTTCTGGTGGCACTGCGGCACAAGTAGATAATGTTCTCATTTCAAAGGCCACTGAACAAGCTATCCTTTATCCACGAACATATCGCCTATTAAAGAGCACTGTTGTTGCCGCATAAATCATATGTTTACGATATTCCATCAACTACATTGTACACGAGTACATCAAACATGGAGTGTGGACTTTGCCATGTCGTCCACATCCCAGAGTTGTTTGGGCTTTGGCCAGGCTGTTCTCCAATCAGTCCCCTGGCTGAGGCACCGTCTACCCTCCATCACTTCAGCCACGGCGGTGCGCGGCCACCGCCTGCTAGGCGCTCGGTCTCGTTACGGCCCCGTCAGCTGCGTGTCATAGTGTGTGTCGGCGACGCGCCGCGGCTAACGGTGGCTGGGTGTCAGTGACAGGGGCTCAGGCATAATTCATGACGATGGCGTATTGGTGGCTGGGGCTCCTCAGCGAGGGCTGCAGCGCGCCGCTTCCGCTCGCGGGGCCCGCAGCTTCGGTTTCCTGCCGTCACTCTCCGCTGCACCCTCCTTGCAGACCGCACTCCGCCGGTTATTTGACTTCTTTATTTCAATGGCTGCCATCGCTGATTTATTGTGCTACTGAACCTTCCATGATTGTGAATGGACTGGTGACTTGTGTTAGTTTAAACCACCCCCCACCGTTTCATTGGTAGTACACCATGTACTGTGGAGACCGCCATAACCGTTACATTAATTTTGTGCCTCTCCCTCTCCTCCACCAGTTCCCGGAGTGTGGCTTCTTCGGCATGTACGACAAGATCCTCCTCTTCCGCCATGACCTGAACTCTGAGAACATCCTGCAGCGGCTGACGTCGGCGGAAGACATCCACGAGGGGGACCTGATCGAAGTCGTCCTCTCCGGTGATTAGAACTCCGCAAAGCCTACGTCGTTGCAGTTTGACAGGCAGCTCGTCAGTAGACGAGGAGGTCACGCGCTGGCGGTGATGTCTGTGGGGGTGGAGGGGTAGGGGGGTGGGTAATGTTTTCAAGAAGGCCCGCTAACCCCTTTTCCTTTCGCTTTTGTGGCCACGTACACCTCCCTCTTTGGCAGCCACGGCTCAGACCCTCGGTCCTTCCTGTGTAGCTGCTACTACATCGTCTCTGGGACGCCCTGTGCGCGCTAGGCATGCTATTGTTGGTAGCCCCCTTTTTTACATTTCCTCCGGCAGCTTCTTCGCGGGCGTCTTGTTGACAGGATGGGGCTGTGCAACTAAACCAACACCTGAGCAGCTGCAAACCCCCGTCTCCGCAGCCAAGCGTAGCTTTCATGTTTTCATTCCACACATGAAATGCAGAGCGTGAACCGCACAAGACTCGGCCCCAGACCACTTCCTCCTCTCGGTCTTGTTTTTGGTGCAGGGAGCTATTGTTCAGCGAGAGTCGGAGACGCTCTGTTTAGAGTCTCTCTCTCTCTCTCTCTCTCTCTCTCTCTCTCTCTCTCTCTCTCTCTCTCTCGCTCTCTCTCTCTCTGTCTCTCTCTCT
>JAVQJS010117788.1:0-13407 GCA_036024795.1 Galaxias rostratus | reverse complement strand
TGTGTGTGTGTGTGTGTGTGTGTGTGTGTGTGTGTGTGTGTGTGTGTGTGTGTGTGTGTGTGTGTGTGTGTGTGTGTGGATGAATTGGCACTACATCAGCATGCACAGGAGACAACGCCTTGCAGGGGAAGTGCCCTCCCGGACGGAGAGAGCGAGGGCAAAAAAGTTTGGACGGCTAGTTAGTCCAAAGAAAGGACAGAACACAGCCAGCGCAGACAGACTGGTATCACTGTTAAGAGATTTGATTGGTTAGATTAGGGGGGAGTGGGTGGCAGGGGAAGTGGCAGGACCTACTGTACCTCTGGGAGAATTCTTGGCCTTGCCTGAGACTCTGGGCTGCGAGAGCGAGATGACCCTCGCCCTTTGACCCAGAGCTGAGGTCAAATAATACAGAGACGCCCATTAACCAACATTACAGATGGGATAGGGGTTTCAAAACACACCCACAGTACACACACAACTAACTCTAAAGACGCATTTTAGAGAGAGGCTTTATAATGCATAAGAATGATAAACTTCCTCCCACTTTGGTTTGAAACAGACAGACATCAATAGGCCCAATAGGTATTCCTCAAAAGATAGCGCCTGAGGTCGAAATACAATAAACACAAATTGGAAATAATATTCCCTTTCAGGAATGTTTAATTGGACCAACTGATGATGAGAACGCCCCCCCTCCCCCCCCCCCTCCCCCACATACACAGACAGGAGGCTCACCTCCTCGACTGAAGGTCCCTGGGACGTCCTCCTTGCCCCCCATCACCTGCTTCATCAATACTCCAATCTTCGGCTGCCTCAGTTTGTCTGACGAGTCTATGGGCCCACATTATGGTAATCAAATCTGTGGATATAGTGTGTGTGTGTGTGTGTGTGTGTTAGTGAGAGACCTACCCGAGGTGCTCATGTGCGTGGAGGTGAAGCCGCTGAGTGTGTTCCTGCCACTGGGATCCCCGTAGGAGGGCATGGAGCTGATGATGGCCTGCATGTACTTCTCCTGTTCCAGGCTGGTGGAGTCCGCCTGGGAGGGCCCTGCGTCCCCACAGAAACACTGTCCTCTGAGCCTCGCTCACAAAACATCCCTGATTCTATTTCCAATCGTTTTAGGGGCAATAAACTGACATGGCGAATATTTGCGATATATTGCAATAACGTCATGTTATCTTTTGGTTACGAAGGTCAAATAAATATTGAATTATTTAACTCCAAAACCACGTTAACCCACGCAAATCTCAGTGAGGCAAAGAATCTTGAAGGCGGCTCTCACCAGCAGAGGGGGCGTTGGGGGATTTGAAGAAGCCCACCACTCCCTTGGCGTGGAAGCCGGCGGAGCGGAGCAGCACAGCCTTGGTCCGCGAGTTCCTCCAGCACACCACCGGGAAGCGGTTCTGCCGGTAGCACCGAGAGATGCGCTGTATGGTGGAGTCTGGGATGTTCTGGGGCACGATCAGCAGGCCTGGGTAACTGAGGCGCGTGCGCACACACACACACACACACAAACACACACACACACACACAGAAACCAGAGAAAAGGAGAGAGCAAGGTGACACACTTGTTTGTGTCAGACCGCTTTGACAACTTAAAAATGTCATGGCCACGGTTTTACTTCAGTGTGTACAATTGCCTTAACAATTGCGGTAACACGTGCTTATGTCAACTATCATATCAGTTTGACCTGTCTTGATGCAAGCCAAATCCCCAGGTTGGACAAAAAGCTTAGGTGGGTAACTGTGAAATGAATACTGAACTGAGACCTCACCTCCTGCAGACTGTGTACATGCGATTGACCGTGGAGATTCGGAAGGGCTCGTTCTTGGAGCGGGTCAGGCTGTTACTGAGCGTGCCCAGTCCCAGGCGCTGGTAGTCCCGGCAACAGGCGCGCTCCACCACGTTGCTCATGGTCTGCCGGTCCGAGGAGCGAATGGTGGAGGAGAGAGTGAGGGAGCTCTGGTCTAGTTCTTCAGAGACTGTCGGACAGAGAAAACACATTAGACCTGATCAATGAAAAGTCATAGAGGAGAAAATGCTATTGATTGTACTCTATCTCAAAAAGCGATGTCACGAAAGCATTACCCGAGATCTCGTCCTCGTCCATTTCTGATTGGAGGCTGCTTCTGTTCTCCCATGTAGGGGGCGAGTATTTTTTCCGGGAAACATATTGCCGGCCTATGGTCCGTTTAGCACTCTTCACCAAGTTTTTAGAAAGGGTTCTGAAGAGAAATTACGTGGTGTTAGGAGGCAAAAACTAAAGCACACCCCTAACCTTAACCAAGACAAATGCTTGAACTTCCTCATCTGGCATTCAGAGCCACTAAGTGGGCTCTTCAGGGGCAGCCAATTAAAACAGGAGAGGGTCTGCTCTCAGTGCTGGTCTCCATGCATGATTAAAGGGTCTGAAGTCATTAGATTGCTGCTGGTAGAGCGTGCCACAGGGGGCAGGGAACCCGCGGCCATCAGGCTAATATCTCTGAATGGAGTCTTTGAGTGGAGTGACACACACCGCTCCGCCATGGAAACAGCAGGCCAGAGGAGTGGCTACATTTTCCACCGTTGAATTATTCATCGACAGACCTCACACTCTTTTCAAGCTCCAATGGACAAAGGGGGTCGAAGTGAAGCAGAGAATGGAGAGAGAGAGAGCAAGAGAGAGAGAGAGATAAAAAGATAGCAAAGAAAGAAAGCAAAAGCAAGAAACTATAGGAGTGCATGAGTCCAACGTGTGTGTGTGTGTGTGTGTGGAATGTGCAGCAGGATGTGGAGTCACACTCGTCAGGCCCTGGAGGCAGTTGACAGGGACAAGTCAGTGCAAAAAAAGACACAGCGTTTTGTCTGCCCATGTCGTGTCCCACCGAGTAGGCATAGCACATACGAGTTCACATTCTGGTACAGGAGCACGGCGATACAAAGACCATAAACACAATGCTGTCATGCAGGGTGGAGGAAAGAGAAACACTTGAACACACTGTGAGAAACCATTAGACTGTTGTGTGTAACAGGCATAGCAACCTGTCGTGCCCTACGGAGAAACTCATGGAGGCTGATTTCTGTCCTTACTCGAGGAATAAATCCTATGCTGTATGTTTTCTATGGATTTCTGAATCCACACAAGGCAACATCACATACTTTTGTTCAGGATTTTCCCGAATTAGCTCTTTACTTTAAAAAAGACAAAACCTTGAGGGTTGAGAGTATGAGCGGGACAGTTCATAACGTATAACAGACGTGTAACATCTCAGATACGTTGTCGTTGGTGTCAATATGTGGCTCAGTGCTTAAAAATAGATGCATATCAATTGCCCTTAGCAAGGTTTCAGACACTCTTTTTCAGAGTACCTCGCTTCCTCATTTCTTGTCCGGCTGCTGCCGCTGTTGGCTGGGAAAAAAACTGGAGCAACGATTAGCAGATTAGGACAATGGGGCTGTGTTTTGAAATGTGTGTGTGATTGAGCACACATTCCTCTGCCTGATTGCCTAATAGAACGCCTCTTGTTTGGTACTTATGTGCGTGTTCATCTGGAGCTGCGTGTGCGCGCGTGTGTTGGTCTTTACTTAAGTGACTGGTTCTTGTCCTTGGTCTTGTGCTCCACCACCATCTTGCCACACTGGCCCACGGTGAAGGCAAAGGTCCCCTGGACATGCTGGGGGTAGCGCAGCTTGTGCACGTGCTTCCGGAACACCTCGGCTAGGTCGGACGCCACCTCTTCGTCAAACGCGATCTTCATCAACTGGTGAAAGACAGTGGGATTGTGCAGTGGATTGTAAACAGAAAGCCACCAGGTTTAGTTTTCGGGGTACGAGGCGGTGGAGGGATGGCCACAGGGTGGGTGGGTACCTGGAAGGTGCAGGAGCGCAGCTGAAGGCCCTCCTGAACAAACTGGTCCATGGGCACACTGACCTGGATCCTCTTCTCCTTGGTAAGCGAGGCGATGGGGAACGAGCGAGTCACCACTTGTTCCCCCACTGCAACACAACACAGACAGCAGTCAGAAAGAGGGACTGCAAACGTGCGGAAAGGAAGTTGCCGCGTGCCTCTATGTGTGTGTGTGTGTGTGTGTGTGTGTGTGTGTGTGTGTGCGTGCGTGTGTTTGTGAGCGTGTGGTTCACATCTCACCCAGAGGGTCAGTGGGCGTTCCCTTGAAAATGAGGCGATAGGTGGTGAGGAAGATGGCCCCCTCGGCAGGAAGCAGGGGCGGACCCCCCATCACCCCTGTGGCTTCGTCGCGGCCGTCAGAGATCAGGTGCACCCTCATGGCATCCATTACAAGCTCCTCCCCCGGTAGCAGAACCGGTCTCAGCAGCTTGGGCTGGAGGGAGGGAAGAGGAGGAGGATGTCAGAGGAGTGTGTGGATCACAATGAGAGACAAGGAATAAGGGACGGATTGAACAGCGAGCATTACAGGGGAGATGTGGAAAGAGAAGAGATGAAGACATACAGTTGAAAAGAAAACGTTTTAGATCCTAGTGTAATGATGGTGAGAACACCCGATATTTAATACCATGCAAATTGAAATACCTGTCTTACAGCCAACAGTCCATAACAATTATCTCACAACCATGCCAAAATCATCATTCACCACATGACAGACAGATAAACAATCAAATAAAAATATAAAAGCACATTATATTTGTTGTTGCTGAATTGCACATCATAACAAAATAAACACCTCATACTTTGGAGTAGTTTGGTGGGATCTTGGCAGAGGGATAATCCCAATGTTCAAGAAGAAAAAATAAGCAGAGGGAGAAAAAATATTCATCCCCAATTGGCTGTGTTCATAGATTCTGAACGTGTAACATGTGAGACTAGACAAAAAGTTAAAGTGCCAATTTGGAATTCATTTGGGGGGTGTTCTCTAAAGAAGAAGATGAGGAGGAGCAATACTTCCTGGCATCCAAAAAAATGAATGAGAAAGAAGGATCTATGTGCAGCACAGTGTAATATGGCAAAAATAACTAAGAAAGGCCTTCTTTTATAGGCCAATCCACAAGGCTAGTTAAAATCCCCTCCACTCCCCAACCAGCACAAAGGGGGAGCCCATGTTCAGAAAAACTTGCTCAAGCAGAGTAGCTGGCTTCTTCATCAGAAACAAATTAAACACTCTGCAATGTATTTCCTAATCTGTTGCATAACCCCTGGTGTCCCAATATCCTTGTGCAAGGAAATTTTGAAGAAACACCCACAGCATGAACAGTTCTTTGGAATCTTGTTGCCAAAATATATATATATATATAAAAAGAAGGTATTACAATCAGGTTTGCAAAAATTAGGAGTCTTCGATGAAAAATAGATTGGTTAAGTTTATCTACAGACCTAATTCAAAAAATGTGTAGCACCATGGACTGAACAGAAAAAAAGATCACCCTTCTGTCCGAAGGCACGCAAGTCACACTCTCAGGCTGTAGTCTGTTAGGCCTCAGAGAAAACTATGGCCAGAAGGCGAAGA
Organism: Galaxias rostratus; assembly: GCA_036024795.1. Classification (NCBI taxonomy): domain Eukaryota; kingdom Metazoa; phylum Chordata; class Actinopteri; order Galaxiiformes; family Galaxiidae; genus Galaxias; species Galaxias rostratus. The sequence goes on along the minus strand of JAVQJS010117788.1, from coordinate 7,965 downwards.
GAGAGACAGGGAACTGCATCACCCAGCATGCACTGATGTGGCGTGCTGTGATTGACTCACACGGACGGTCCTGTCCTGATACCTGCCGTGGCACTGTGACACTGAGCTGTAGGGACTGGTGAAGGGAGGATGGGCGGGGCTGGCTGGGCTGCTGCATGGCCTTTGTCCAGAGGAACGTAAAAATAGGAAGTGTTTACCTTTTGGATCGGTGGCAGTCGCTTACTCTCCCTGTGCACTGCGTCCAGCGTCTCTATGTGCATCTGAACAATATCTAAAAAAGGACACATTTCACATGGAGTGGAATGAGAATTTCTTTTGAACAGCAGTCAGAAGTCGTTAAAATGTTTTGCTAATAGATTGCTACATGCCTCAATGGCAAACGTGAAGCGGTATTCCAAACATTTTATATTCTTCCATTCCTCCAGTGTCTCGTCTGCGGCCATACACCTCCATACCTGGTATCATGGTGTGCAGTGCCTTCAGGTGCTCATTGGTCACGCCACTCTCGTTGCACACTTTGTCCACAAAGCGGTTGATGAATCGCACCACAGAGTTGGCCACGTCGGAGCTCTCTGCGTCCTCAAAGCCACTCTCCGTGTCGTAGCTCTCCGCCATGCTGCCCGCAATGCTAGAAGACCACAGCAACAAAATAACTGTTTGAATAAAACCGAACCAAGAGCAATTTTACGTGTACACGTTCTCAGAGACGGACAAGGTAATGGCCGCCAACCTGTTGGTGACGTAGCTGTTGCTGACACTCTCCACGTCCCCTAGCCCGGAGCTCCGCAGCAGGCGGTTCTTGCTAGTGTCCAGCGGCAGCAGGAGGTAGCTCATCCTGTTGGCGTAATGGATGGCCTGGCTGAACACCGTGCTCTCCTCCTTCTGAACACGCTCCTGCTGCATCTCCTTGCTGAGCGTTGGCCACAGACGGCTCTGCTCTGACGCCAGCTCCAAGGCACCCAGCATTTCCTGGCCTCCTCCAGCCCCCACCTGCTGCTCCTGAGAGAGAGAGGTGACGACAGGACAGGAAGAAAAGGCTTTAGGTCAAGGGCATTGCCTCGGAAAATGTGTTAATTTCTGTTGGGGAGAGATCGTTGAGAGCAATCAAACACATTGAGTGTTTAAAGTTTTGCAGTTTTGCTCCAACATCTTAGTTAGCCTTAGTGTGTCCTTACAGTGTTGGCTTGCTGTGAACCCTCATCTGTCTCCAGATAGAGGGCCCGGATGTGGTTCTGGACGTCGCTGTAGAACATGGCCTCCCAGAACTGCATGTTGGTCCAAACCATGTGCTCCTGCACACAGCTATAGGCAAACTGGGTGATGCCGGCCCCAAGTTTCTGTCACACATACACGCAATACAAAACGTCAGCAACCAAACCCTCGAGTGCATCGGGGGAATATTTGACAGTTGGTTACGATGTTTTTACTGACTCTGCAAAAGGCTGTGACCAGAGGGATGAGGGCAGCTGCAATACCATGCTCATCCATGTGGGAGCAATCCTGTGAAGAAAGAACAGGAAAAGGTTTCATAAACAAACAAAAAACAAAAAAAACAAATTCAATTTGTACGTATGGGCAAAAACCCCGCTGTTGGTTCCCTAAGAGGTGTGTGCTTGGTATGCTGCCTGCACAGACTTACCTGTAAAGTACAGTTCATCATGCGGACTATGTAGTCAAACTGCTGGTCATCCAGGACAGCTCGGTTCTGCAGGACATGCTGATTGAGCTCCTGGGTTAAGCACACACGAGCCGCCCGGCCTTTCAGCGCCCGCAATACCGCAGGCATGAGCTAGAGGAGAACGGACGGGTAGAAATGTGAAACTAAATCTTGAGCAGACAGCTACTGCAATGCCTGACAAGATAGCACTCAGTGAGACCAAGATAACTGACCAAGCGTAGATATTGTTATTCGTGGCCATATCTCACCTTCTTGGCTTCTAGCATCTTGTTGTCAAAGATGTATGTGATGCAATTCCGAACCACTTCTAATCTGCGTGCGCTGTTGGCCAGCACATTGCCGTTGCGGTCCACAATGTCCCCTGCGCAGAAAATGACTCACATTCATCAAGCTGACTTGAAGAGGACTTGTACATACATGCTGAGAGACTGAGTGGAGATTGGCCTTTACGACAAGGCACGAGACAAAGACAAAGTACCTTTGCTTCCACCAGCAAACTTATTAAAGGTCATTTCACATTAAAAAAGTGTGCATATCCTTCAGCAACTCCCCCCCTGCTACTCTAGGAGGATGTGGTGGTGAGGTCTCTATCAGTCTGCCTCCAGCCTCCCCTCACCACATCCTCTGCACATACAGAACCTGGCCTCGCCCCCGCTCACCTAAGGGGGGTCCTGAAGGCACCAAGGCCTTCACCTCAGCCTTGACCACAGGCGGAGCAGTGCTGAGCTTGGCCGCCGCGTGGTCGATAAAGAGCTGGACCGTGACCTCATCCAGCGGGGGGAAGGGCGCTGGGTTGTGGGGCTTGCCCTGACCGGGACTCTCTGAGGGCCGCTGGACTTTGTGCATGGCCACAGCAGGGTATGGGTTCTCCTAGGAGTGGAGGAGTAAAGGAGGGGACTGGTGAGTAGGCAATGAGAGTACAATAAAAAAGTATGTATAAGAGAAAAACAGACAAAATGAGTAAGTTCATCCTGTAAATTGTTCCTTTCTCACATTTTTGAAAAGCTGCTCAGCTAGCTCCTTGACATGGTTCATGACCTTGTGCGGACAGACCTCTTCCTGGCGAATACGCTCCACCTGATTGGCTATGAGCTGTAGAGAAATAGACAGAGGAAGTGGTTAGGGCAGATCTCTGCCTTTCACCATCACATCACTTTTCATGTCGGCCTAGGTTAGTTGTGCTGCTTGCAGAAGGACTCACATCGTCAAACAGGTCCGTGGGTCTGTATGGCGGACCTCGCTCTGAGACAAAGCCGGCAAACGCCATTCCATCTAGAACCTTCATGAGAAAGTCATCCTCCGTCAAAGCCCTCTGACCCAGGAAAGCGGCCTGGAGAAACACAACCATGCACATGCAAAAACATTCAGTACCACATACCTCAGATTATGGATGATCTAACACTGTATTATAATTTTGCATTCAGTGTTTGGTTTGCAATGGTCAATTGCAACGAGAAAGAGTCCTCCGCTATACCTTATGGAAGCGGATGACTGGCTCTGGGTGGATACGTATGATGTGTAAACACCAGCGGTAGCCCTGGAACAGCCGGGCAAACAGCCACAGAAAGATGGCCCGGATCTCCTTGTCCTACATGACACACAGATAGTCAGGTCAAAAAGCATGAACTCACAAATACATGTAAACACCAACAGACAAACATGCACAAAAACAAACACAGACGGGGGAGTGTATGGCGCAGGGAATCTGACTAGGCTGAGAGCCTGGGAAATCTCAAATATCCTGGGAGCATTCCTCTTTTGTGGAATTTGGCAGCGAGCTAAAGTGGAGGGAATAGCTAGTGACGACAATGAAAAAGATGGTAAGCAAACGACACAGGAACCTTTTGACGATTCAAGACACATACAGGCCTCATTTACCTGGATCTTGAGAGAGGAGGGTTGCGTGCATGACTGGGGGAAGGCATGGTCGGCTACCTCCAGCTCTGGGTCCAACACCTGGAACCATAGTCAGTATGCAGCGTTGAGTCACATTCACAGGAAATTGATTACTTGAGCAACACATACAGCTATTTACATAGTAAGATATGACTCATGGGGCCAAATAGTATAATGGTAGCAAGTAAAAAAAGGATAATACAAAAATCTTTAAAATAAACAGGTTTGGACTGAGTAAAGATATTGAGACAGCCAATCAGATGAGTAGGGATTCAGCTTTTGGAAGTCCCATCTGGATGGTGGGGTTGAGTGATGAATATTCTGAACTAATTGAGGTGAAAATGTCCAGCTAAGCTCAGGGCCACGGTTGCTGGCCAACCTGAAGCGTCATCCCCGCAAACCTCACCGGCCAGCTCAGCCACCCCACCAAAATGATTCATCCAGATGATTGAACAAATCAACTGCTCCCGTGCTTCAAAAGCCCTGGTATCGGCTTTCCCACATGGTCGTTATGCCGACATGACTTATCCAAGCCAGCCGTGACAGACGTGATTAGCAGACAACCCTTCTGTCTCATGTGTCCGGCCGTTGGGTCTCCAGAGCCCTGTCCACAACCCTGTGGCACGACACAGCCGAGAGCACACAGGCCTTCAAGTACAGGGACAGTTGCAATTTTTTGGAATTGATTGGAGTCATGCATCTTGACTAGGAATAACGTTTGAGAAAAGACTATCCTAAATACATTCATTGAGGTAAAGGCACTACAGATACCATCATTCCTATTATTCACAGTTGGCACTCCCAATCTACAAACACAGCACTGAGCAAATACAACAGAGTCAATTCCAAGCCCACACTCTACACTCCCAAACAGCCAACTCTGTTTCAAGTTTCCAATCTAAACACAATTAACCACATTAAGAAAGTTGATCCCTTGGGTCTAGCATCTATCACAGAGATAAAAAATCTTTATACAATTACGTTTCTGGTTGTTCCAGTTCAGCAAAGATAAACATTACTGTTTATTTTTGGTCTCATAATCCAGGTTACATATATACATACATACATGCATACATTCATACAGACATAACAATAACGTACATTATTCAATAATTATGAAAAATGCAATAAAGGAATACGTGATAAGAAAATGTACTTAAAATACAACACTAATTATTAAACCAGGCAACAAATGCCAGTAACAGATTAAAACCACCCGGATCCCAGAACATCTGATGTTTCACATAATGACTTCTATTGACGAGAACACTAAGAGAAACTTGTGAGTGCACTGTACTGCCAGTTTGCTTACGGATACATTGGACACATCCAAAGCAAAGCTGCAGTATCATGAAAAGTGGTTACCGCTTACAAACCATTGTTATTTTACAATAATAACTAAACATGGAGAATGTGCCATGTAGTGGTGGTTACCATAGACAAGGCAGTCTGCGTTTGCTGTAGGAGTGGCTCTGGCAGTGGGGAGATGTGGACACACTCTGGGATGGTCACTGTGCCCCCGTCCAGGTCAGCAATGATCACGTCCAACTGGAAGAAAAACATAAAACACACCACACACGGTATCAGCAAACACTACGGCCATGCCAATGACTCTTATTCAAATTACTATCAGATGACAGTCAATGAATTACCAACACAAGCACACTGACAAAGGTATCTCTATCATCGACATTTCATAATATGACCACTTCTAACAGTGCACTTTCAATATTAGCTGGCATGATTGTCAGGTTGATAACCCCTGACCTCTGGCACTCATTCCCTGGCATGAGGCCATGTTAACATGTCTGCTACTCAACAGAATACAAGCAGCCTGTTGTTGGGAGGAGCAGGACAGTGACAGACTGCATGCAGTTCAATGCACACTGAACTTATGTCCCCAGAATCAATCATTGCACGCTCATTTAGGTTTAATAACCTCCCTCCCCATAAAAAAAAACTTCTACATCACCAAGCATGGAATCATAGATAAAAAGCGGTCATTTGCACAAACATGGGTTCCAAACGGTAGCGCATAGACATACGGTAAACACAGAAAACAAGCCCACAGCAACAGTTCTAGTGAGAATAGGGTAGTTATGACGGGTGTACATAAGGAAGTGCTGTGAGGAAGACCCACCAGTTCTTGAGTTTCGGAGCGAAAGAAGGAGTTGGCGCCGATGATGAAGGGTGTGGGCGTGCTGAGCACTTCTAGGAGCTTCCCCGGCAGGATGGGGACGTAAGTGAAACTAAAAGCACAGACACAACATGGGAGAGGAAATGAACTGTATATCCACAAGACATTCATTAGTCTTTTAAATACACAACGCATGATTGAGAGCACACCCAGGCTTGCCCCTGACACCCACACAAGCATGTGCCCAACCTGTATTTGAGAGGGAACATGATAGCCAGCAGGCCTCTGCAGGCGTTGGTGAGGCGCTGGTAACTGCTGGACAGGAACAGGATCTTATGTTCCGTGAGAGCAGCACAGAACAGACACAGGACATTCACTATACCTGTAAGATGAAGGGAGATGTTCAAGACGGCCGTTCATTACTAAAGTACACAAGACAAACACAAACTCAACATCTTTATCACAGACACCAAAGTGTTTTAAGATAACTTCATTAAAAAATCCTATTGGCATGCGTAATTAGTTTAGGGCTGAGTGAATGGTGTCGCCATACCAAGCTGTCTGAAGAGCTGGGCCACACTGCTGCCACTGACTGGGAGGGAGTCGTTAATCGGTGTCTGGATGACCTGTCGATCGCCCGCCCCCAGTGTAATGGTCCTCTACAGAGAGAGAATAAGAGCGCAAGAGACATAGGGACGGAGGGGGAGGAGGATGGGGGGGTAAAGAACAACATGTGAATGTTATTTCCCAAACAAAGAACGGTTCAGCGGCACCGTTTCAGTTTATTCTCAGCTTGGAAGGTGTTGTCCAGAGGACAAGGAGAGTCGGAGATGGGAATGAACAATCAGAGGCTTAGCAGCTCCCTTACAGGTGACACCTGGCCATTCCAGCTCAGCAGGACAGTATGGGGTTTTGCAGGACTCCATGGTAACACCCTTAACATTAGACTAGCCATATCAACAGGCCATTATTGTAGGTAATTACCAATGACATGCACAATTTAATGGAAAGGTGGGTTTTTTCCACTCTACTCTATCGAACAAATGGAAAGGGCAAAGCTCACAGTGAACCTGTGGAGTTAGACTAGGAATGATTATAGGAGGTATGAGACAAAAGGGAGCAATTTCACTTAAGAAGCTTTTTACTTTGCGATGAATGATAAAGAGGAAGTTGATTTGCTTGTGCTCTAGATCAAAATCATGTCTAAAAGAGCAAGCAATTTGACACAGTGTCGATGAAAAGTGTCGGTATGGGCTGAGAAAACACTGAAGACAAGTTGAGGAACGGTACAGAGGGCACAGAGGAACGAGGTGAGATACACATAAGATCCATCACAGCATGGAGGCCTTGGACACAGTAGGGCGGAAAAGACTAGGGTCAAGGCACCATTCAGAAGCACAATGAGACACAACAACCCCTAAAACTAGGGAGAAAACTATCAGGCTAGCACATGCTCTCTGCAGCGGTGGCAGCAGCAGCCACAGGCGAGATGTGAGGAAAACAATGCTGTGAGCCAACCTCCGATAAGTAGACCTGTCTGCCAATTAGCTGTCAACAATTCCACGGCTGTCGTTTGGATATGGGGAACTTCCCAAAATAATTTTTGCATAAATATCAGTGGTTGGTCACAGATTAAGCCATACCAGAGCAATTTCATCGTTCCCCCCCTTATTATAGCATTTGCCTTTGGATAATCAGAGGGGAGGAAGATATAAAGAAAAAAAGGGAAAGCTGAGAGGTGATTGGTAGACGGAGGAATAAAGTGGGGCTGGCGTACCAAACTCTCCTCTCTCTCCTCCTGGCCCGGCTACACAAGAACCCCCGCCCAAGAGAGAGAAAAACACACACCACACGACAACATAAGACAGGTTAGAGATGACAGAACCTAGGCTCAGGATCCAAACATAGCAGGACAGTAAAAAACCAGACAGCAACACAGTGCACTGAGAAAACAAGCAGCTGCACAGATGTAACGACATCCTTGACATGACAATAACATCAGCAGCCAGACGTGAAAAGATAAAGCCTACAAAACAAATATGAGAGCAAACGTGTTAGACATGGGACAAACAAAATAATACAAAAATAAAACTATTTACAACTAAGCAACCGTGTTAGACATGGGACAAACAAAATATAGTAAAAAAAAAAAAAAAAAAACATCTCAACATTCACACGTTTGCTCTCATATTTGTTTTGTAGGCTTTATCTTTTCACGTCTGGCTGCTGATGTTATTGTCATGTCAAGGATGTC
>JAVQJS010117746.1:0-20178 GCA_036024795.1 Galaxias rostratus | reverse complement strand
ATGACGCAAGTCTTTGAAAAACTCAATTGCACTTTAACTCACATTTACCAGCAACATTTGAACACCTTTAATTAGTAAAACCACACAGTCTAAACCAAAGGAAACTTGCAAATACAATTCACAACAGCGATCATACCTAAGTTTTGTTGTTGTTGACGTCTTTTTTTTATTGTAAAGTGAATGAGCCATTCTTATTTAATTGTCACCAGTGTTCCAAAGGTTTAAGTGGTATAAGTTGCTGAGAACTGATGAGACGATATAAAAGTGACGATTGTCAGATGGCTTTGACTTCAGTTCCTGCTGACCTTTGAAAGCGCAACCGATGTTAATAGGTAAATTTTTTGTTCTCATGGTGTTTCTCCTGATTAAATATACATTTGATAAATAAGCTAATTATGTACGTTGATATGCCTGGCAGGTAAAAATTAAAATGATCAAATTTCGTTGTATGAAACAATTGAAAATTGAAAATATTGGAACAGATCTTTGTCATAAGAATTGTATTGGTGCCATGCTTGCACAAGACAGCAGGGTGTTCATTATGCAACCGTTTCTATTCAAATACATGTTTTGTTACGTTTTGTCGGGACTAAACTGCTTTCAATTGTAAATCAGGAGGATGACATACATTTGTGTGGGCTTAGCTTCTGGAGTGTGCTCTGCACCCTACCTCGTTGGGAACGAAGCACAAATGTATTGTTTGAATGTGGCTTTACTGTCTGAATCTGCCCCATGCTCTGCGCCCTTGCTTGCGGCAAACACTATTTAATTTGAAGGCATTTCGTGACAATGTAATGTGATGAATGCTATTCATTTTACAAGATGGCAACTTAAGTTTAACTTATTAGTGTGTTAGGCATGGTGATTGATGATTGTACATTTGAAGAGTTCGCTGTCTACAGGCCTGTTGCATGGCAAGCGATCACAACCAACTCGCTTTTTTGCTAAACCAACTGATATATAATCTCACTTAACCAACTGATACATATTTTTTAAATTAAGTCCCAAAATATTTGTTGGACAGCTGCATCTCTAACCTTACATCATTGTACCACTCACATCTGATTTGCTAGCCCAACACACCACACCTCTAGCACACCACACCTCTGCTTCCAAGCACAGCAACAACAGCAAACAAAGGCCACCGCTTAAAGAACGCCCATGTCAGCATCTTGTTCTGGAAACAGAGGTGGAGGGAAACCAAACTGACACTTGAACGGAGACATCTGGAGGAAAAAATGCAACAAGCAGGTGTGTGCATATTCCGCACGGATGAAATCAAGAGAGGAGAGGAGACAACAGAAGCAAAGCCCAGCGCAAATGTATGTCGTCAAGATTATTCCAGAACATGGGGTAAATTGTGGACCCCTGTCAATGACGATATCATGTTTCAAGTCATGGACCCAAGACACCTCCTGGAGGACCAAGTCGGTTGTTTTTGGTGCAGAAGGAAGTCTCGACTATGGTATAAAAGCGGTTGACTTTTAAGAAGTGGTCCACAATCCCCGATACCGGTCTTGCCATTAGACTACATGGACTTCAAACGAAGTCCATGGAAATATGAGACCAGGGTTGAGACGGAACCAGTAGTAGAAACGTTAGACCGGCTGGACGGGATTGAAACTTGTTTGCACACATGCGCAGCATGCTGGGATAAAATTAGTCACGTCCATGTACAGGCTTGGCCACCAGTACAGAAGCTGGATGAATTTAGATGTGCGGGTTCTTCTGGGTTGGCGAGTGAGTCGAAAAGTATAACCCTACTGCAGTATTGAAGGCCGAACAGATATAGGCACATAGAGACAATCTCCAGATGTGTCCCTGGGAGCCAGTTTTTCCCCAGCTACCACTCATATATGTTTCTCCTTCTCCATCTCCTTCTCGCATTTTGCTGCTCAGATGGACTTCGGGGTCCGATCATCAGTCAATATGACTACAAACCAATTCCGCCATTCTTTTTGGGCCATCATCATGGCAAGATGCTACGGATCACCCACAGACTAGTTCCTCTTGGCTGGGGATAAATAATGAGAGAGGAAGGAACAAGGATGAAGATTTTGATCACCTAGACAACCATAATATAATGGCCGTATGGTGTTAAACACAGTCTTCTACTCGTTACCTTCACGTACGCATACCAGGTTGTATGCATTGCAATGGTCGAGCTGGAAGGTTGCCACGTGGGTCCTTGAAGATCGAAGGTGAAGGACATAAGGAGTAGAGGGTAGCGGTTCCAAATGGTGATGCAGTTTAGGGCCTGGTCGTCCACACAAGGTCAAAGTCCTCCAATTTTCTTGTCCAAAGAAAAGTGCTCCAGCAGGGTACTTGGATGAACGAATGTGGCCAAGGGCCATAGCTTCTGAGGCGATGAGGTAGGAGGATAATGGGCCGCGGTTTTCAGAAGACTGCACTGAGGTTGTGGTATTCTGATGGCACTTGACATATGACAGGTCCGGTGATATAGAAATCCGGTTCTCCTCTGACGTCTTATAGGCCAAAAGACATGCCACTTGGCAGTGCGGCCTCCACCAGGTAAGGAAATTGGCTGACCAGTCCAGCATCAGATAGTGGTTCTCCAACCAAGGGTACCCCAAATCAATGGAAGGTCAGGAGAACAAACATGGCGCTTAATCGTTTCCTCATGCTGGATCAGTACCGTCAGCTGCAGAGGTCTGGTGATCTGATTCACAAATCCATTCCTCAAGGGTTTTCTGTCCAGATGGGAAGTTGCAAGGAGAGAAATCTGGTGCTGGAGCGCTCACTGGTGGTCGATGAAATTCCCTGCTACACATGAATCAACAAAGGCCAAACAAGTGAACAAACCACTCAGCCAAGATTTGAGGATCATATGGAGGAAAACAAAGCTGGGTGGCTGACTGGTAGTCATTGACCTTTTTCAACAGAAGAGATCAGCGTCTTGGCAGATGGAACTACCACTTTCCCACATAGCCAGGGAAAGGAAATCTATGGCGTAGTCAGAAACACTGCGAGGACCTTGAATGGAACTGGGAAGGATGTGTGGCTGCCTGGTAGTCATTGATCTTTCTCAACAAAGAGATCAGCGTCATGGCAGATGAAACAACCACTTTTCCACATAGCAATGGCCCATGTCAGCTCTTTTCCTGTAAGCAACGCCATGAACGCCACCTTGGTTTCCTCTGATGCAAAAGCAGCCAGACCATGAGCGAAGGCTAGAGAGCATTGGACAAGGTATGTCTTTGCACTTGCCGGTATGACCGTCATAGCAATCAGGGGATTAGAAACCTGAATCTCCTGGTCCGGGGAAGACCGGCTGCAGTACTGGAACCAGCCTAGATCATGGAGGCAAGCTGGTCAACTCTTCCAATTTTTAGGAACTGTTGACCTGATTGATTGGACCTGCTCCTGCTGCCTGCCTAAAGAAGCACCCTGCAGACAAAGAGTGTGTTGCAGAGTAACCTAGTCCACAGGGTCTCGTTCTGGTTGCATTGTTCTTTTACAGTGCAGAGAATTGGCAAGACCCAAAGGCAGACTGAGGAACAACGATGAGACCAAAAAAGGATTACGTAAGTTTACTCTGCAAACAATTGTGTAAACAATAATTGAACAAAAAGGCAATGCACAGGCAGGGGTTATATACCAATCTAAACAGGTACACACAATAAGCCCCAATTAAGTTAATTCAGTTTAAAACAACATCATAGAAGGACTAATTGGCGAGACAACTTAGAGCTAAGTTGGTAAAGGCAAATACTTTTTAGATTAATCAAAATCTCCTAAATTATCAGTTGACAGATGACACAATTGATTTCTTATGTGGGATTAATTAGCTCTGTTGCTTGTCTATTACAGTTAATACAGACTTTTGCACTGAACAAGATTGATTAAAGAGTGTTTGTAATGTAGCTTGCGAGAAAAGGTCAGCTGACAACTTGTGAAAGGTGCAACAAGCTAAAAGCCTTTGATGTACATGACAACCCAACCTGCAGGCAGAGCAGATGGAGGATGATCGATCTATCAGCATACTGACAAGTTTGAGAAAAGGGGCACACAATCCAGTTCTGACAGAGCTTAAAAAACCCCCAATAGAATCAGTTCAGGATGAACAAACATCAGCGTCTTGAAATCCAGTGAACAGAGCTGCAGAGGTCAGTTACAAGCATTGTGCGGTCAAAAAGCACAAAGTGCTAATTAACATCACCAAAGTTATCTCCAGTTGTTGTGGTACATTTCTTACCCACAAGACAAAAATGTTTCAGCCGGCCTAATCTTACTTGTGCGATTTACTCCGTGTACTGAACAACCTTGTTTCCATGAAGGCCACTGGTAGATGAACTGTGCACTCAAACCAGAGCAAACATTGCCTCTCCAAAGTAGAAATGCACTGCTTGCCCTTCAGACACTATAATCTATTCTGCCCTTTTGTTTTCTCTCTAAACCGCCTCTTTTCTTCCTTACCCTGTCCCTCATCGCTGCCTCATCCTCCCACTTACCTGCTTTTCTTCCTGGTCTCTATCTAATAATTGCATGCTCAACAAACTTTCATTTTAATCTCTTCTTTAGACAGAATATTGGTTTCTTAGCAACAAGACTCATGGCCTTGGGGAATAGTGCTGCTGATTTTGTGAGGTCCAGACCCTCTGTGCACGCACTTTACAGCATGTATATGCATGTATTTGCTGATAAATTCTACCACTCCTTAAATAAACATGTGCATATTTTATTGATTCACAATCTGTGTTGCCCTTGTGGTAATTGTGGCTTTAGTGGAAATGGGAGCGTACATAGGAAATCTCTCCAGATCTACTAAAAGTCCTCAAATAACTGAATGATTTTTTTAAATAAATACATTTATATATTTTTTTAAATAGACTAGTCTAATTTACAAGTTTTGGCTGCTGCACAAAAGGGTTGTACCTTTTTTTCATCGCTAGAACTGATACAGATTGTTAAGATTATGATTTAATGTCTTGTTGAGTCTTTGGTTCTGACATATTTATGGATATTAGAATGGCACAAAAATACTTGGTGCTTCTCACATTGTGTAAATACAAAAATGTTCTATACAACCCTTGGTCAGGCTTTTCAAATGTGCATGATTAAACTTTCGTTGGGATTTGAGGCAATGTACAGACTGGTCATATATATTACTCTATTTTAAATATAATTCACAAAGATGTTTATGCACTGTTTTTTTCTACATTGTAAAATTTCATTTTGCATCTGGATGCTACGTCTAATCCAGGAACTGGATAAGATCCAATTCCAATGTCGTTTAGGATAGAGAATCACTGACAGCTGCTATTTATTAAGACAACCTTTTTAGTGTAGCCATGCCAGCTGCACCTTTTGGCAGATAGTAAAACAAAGACGTTAAGAAATTGATGAGAACTGCGTTCATTTCGTTTTTGTTTTTAAGGGTGTACTCATTAAATTACAGGCAGCATGGTGGCTCAATGGTTACCACTGTTGCTTCACAGCGAGAAGGTCCTCGGCTCGATCCCCACCTTGACCCAAGGGCCTTACTGTGTGGCGTTCGCATGTGCTCCCTATGTTAGGGTGGGTTTCCTCCGGGTAGTCCAGTTTCATCCCACAGTCCAAAAACATGCAGGTTGATTGGTGATTCCAAATTATGCGTGTGTGTTTTTGTATGTCCATATGTGTTAGCCCTGCAGTGGACCAGCAACCTGTCCAGGGTGTACCCCGCCTCTCGCCCAATGTCGGCAGGGATAGGTTCCAATAGGACTGATAGCTATCAAACACAACACTACACAACACAATATTACGACAGACTTGCTGAGGACATAGGACACACATATCGACTCCAAAAATCTCGTCAGGCCACTGGTATTGTTTACTGCAGAAAATTCAACACTGGTACTACACAAAGTACAATTAAAATGAGGCCTACAGGGCAGCGTTAATAATCTACAATTGATAGGGAGACATATTACAATCCTCAAAACCCATTAGCACATGATCTACGTCCCTTTTGTATGTCGTATATGTATATATTTATCGTTTTAACATCAATCTCCGTCCACCAAAAAATAAACGCTGTCAAGAGACAGGTAAACCATGTCGGCCAATCGGAAGCCTGACAAAAAGGCTGCGTTTGGGGTTACCAAGGCAATCATTAACCGCTGACAGTTGGGCTACACGCAAAAAGGAGTTGTGGCGGTGTCTATTGGACGCGTTATTCCGCCTCCCTGAGCCTCTTCCCAATTTGTTGCCTATGTGAAAAGGCGCCTGTCGCGCTGGTCCTCTAAAGCGGTGCGCTTTGTGTCTTTTTGAGCTGCGTTTTCCCGTTTTGTGCGGAACGCTCATGTTAAAATATTTTCAACTTTTGTCAAAGCACAACGCTCCTCGAAGTCACTTTTTGACAGCCGGCCGATCAAAATTGATCAGTGGCGGGATCAACAACAACAAAAAAAACATATACAAACGCTGCAAGTTGAACAAAAATGAATTCAGCGATCTTATATTTCCAAAAGGTTTTTAGATATCGTGCTTTTAAATTGGACCAGATGTTTTGTATGTTTGTAACATGTTCAAATAAACGAAAAGTTATATACGTTAAAAGAATATTGCTCTTTTATTTGGCCTAAAGTCGAGCCTAAAGACCCTCCCATTTCTGCGTTTTCCAAAAGAGTTTTCAGTGACGAAAAACGCCGTTTGTGTGTATGATAGGCAAAGATGAATAAAGAAAATCAAAACTTTTTTTTAAAAAACTGGGGCACAGTTAATTTCAAAACCGTTAAAAAAATTAACACGTGAATAACACGTAAGTAACACGTGAAATAAATTCAAACAACACGCTAACTGACACGTATTTTAATATGTTTCAAAGTTGCTTTTTATTATGCTTAATGTTTTGGAAATCCAAGTTAACCTTTTGATGACGGCTTTGTCTTTTTTTTATAGATTGGGCTATGCATCTATTATTATTATAAATTCGTTCAGCTATCATAACCAGTTGTTGGCAATCCGGTCTCAAACTTCCCAAACGGCACATTCGGTATTTGAAGGAATAGAAAATTAAAGGACTGACATAAAGCTGTGCCGTGATTTTAGATTGAAACTGCAGTGTCCTTTCAACTATTCATACTTCAACTTCATAGTTGGCTACCTGCATCTCGATATAATCGAATTGAGTTTGACACTCCTTCCTTTATAGTTCGACTCCACACAGATCTACACAGATGTTTCCCTTACCGGTCAGAAGATCGTTAATATGCTATGGTAGCACTGAGTAAGGCAACACTTTGGTCTACTGAAATGGTTTGAACTCGCTTGGTCAGCTGCCCATGACAACAGACGACACTTGCCTATTCAATTTGGACAACTGGCCGGACGGCAAATAATCTGAAATTAACGTGTCAGGTGACACGCAAACAAGACCTTAGTGTGTTGTTTACGTACATAAACACATAAACAATAAATAGTTGATGTGTTGTTAAATTGTTAAAATGTGCATGTTTTTTTCTATAACTATATGGATTTCCATTGTTTTGCCACGATTTATTGGTGGAATATGTTTTCTCTGATTTGGTGGGTATGACGGAGGTGTTACGATGGATCCTTGTAGACTTGTTTCTAAATGCAGCTTATGCAGTGTGTTCTCTGACACTATTTGAGATATGGGAAGACATGTTGGTCGCAAGAATTGTATAGTTGCACACTTGCGTAAGGTGTTCCACGTGCCGTTGTTTCAGTTTAAATAAACTTTTGCAATGTTTTGTTGCGGCTGAACTCAACCCGGGTTACGCGTGGATAGGGTCTTACATGCATTGATATAGAGATATTTTGGATATTTCAGGTTAGGCAGTTTGGCCTTTGTTCTTAGTTGTATACTTGTATTTGAGCCGATGACAGAAGAAGCGATTTTAACTCTGTGTAATTATTATAAAAATCAAAATCTATTAAGATGTTCCAATGTTCAATATTATTATAATGAACATCTTTAGCGATCATAAATGGAGCAACGTGTTGATTCTGTTTATCAACTCAAGAGACAACACGAATGGCAGCAGGTGGCTGACGCCTAGCCCTGAGTGCGTCAATCCATTTTCAGGTTTCTAATATGATGGTTGTATACACACAGCCTCACACAACACACATTGACAGTGCATACGCTCAGAAAACAAAAATGCTTCCCTCATCCCCAGACTACATTTTTATGTTAGGCCTGCCCTGTATATACACCGATGGGAGTTTTAATTGTAATTAGCGCATGCTGCTAGCTCGTGTTAAACGATGGGCAATTCAATGTACGGCCAATTCAATGTTACATGGGTCGTTCCCAATTAACAGCCAATTTAAATGTTATTGTCATTTCACCTGAAGGGTGACTGAAATATTTAAGTTATTTTTCATTCTCTTGAGCACATTTTTGGAAAATGCATTCATTTGTAACTGCCTACTTAAAACAATTGAATTCCCTTCCATACAAATGCTTGCCTTCTTTCTTTTGAAGTGAATTTCTCATTTTGAATCAATATCTGTAGAACAAAATAGATAAAATTAAAGTTCTATTGAGAAAACAACAGGGGTAAGTTGAATTGAAGGGAGTTCTATATCCAGCTAATGTGAATGCTGTTTTAGGAATTCTTGCAATTCTTCTTTAATTATTCCCAAATTATAATATAATTGATAAAGTCATGGCCCAATGCTGACACCTGCTAGGTCATCCCATTAGCCATAGCAGACTGTTCTTTTATTGGGGCAATTTGGCATTGTAAATGCTAAAACTATTGGTGCTGTCCATCTGTTTCCAATCAATTGGCAGGTACACTGCACTAAGGTAGGATGGCAGACTTTTTAAACCATAAACTGAATTTGGTCTCAACGATTTTGTCTGTAAAAGCAGATTGGTGAAAGAGAAAAGGTCTACATATGGTGCAGTTAGATTGAACAATAAAATCTGAGCTATGCAGCAAATGTGGGCAAATGAAAGAACCTTGAATTGAATGATATCAAACAGTGAGGAGCCGGGTGTACACTTAACCTTGAGCTACACAAAGTGTTTGCGCAAGGTTTCCATAGTAGCCCCTGCCAAAAAGAGTGAATAATATCAGTATTAACGTAGCCGCCTGCAGTTGTGTTTGCCTCTTTGTGTTCATATCGTTCGTGGGTACGGGCCAGTGGGTGGATAGTGTCCATTGAATCATGTAGGTTGAGATACAACGACCCACTAATCCCGGTGATCAGTTGTCCACTATCTCGTTGCCTTTAGTATGATTTTTTTGTATAATGATATCAATCAACGTGTACCAAACTCCAAATACAACATTAAAACTCACATAATCAAACCAGTTACTTTTGTAAAGTGGCAGATTCACCAGACAAAAACACTTCACAGAGCTACTTTAAGACACTATACAACTATATGATCAAAGTAAGCCGCACAATGACACATATGGTGAAAGTCAGTCAGTAAAATGTTCACTTGATTCAAAAGCTTTTTACTGTAACTACAAACATCAAATCTATGTTTTTTCACATTCATTTCACCTCAGTGAGATGCAATTACTTTGCCATAAATAACAGAAATATTTTTAGCATTATAAAACATACCAACATTTAAATTTCATGTTCAAAAGCACATGACCTTCGTATCCAGCAAACCTCAAATCTATCAAAGTCATGGCCTGCCCATAATCTAATCTTTGTATGAAATGTAGACAAGGGCCTTGTCTTTTTCATGTGTTCAAGTAATGAGTGGTCTTTCAAAAACAATTTAGCTATGTCTTTTTTAAAATTATTCCAGATAATTTATTCTTCTTCTTGGTTGGCAAAATCGGACTAAATAGTTTAAGCTTTTAGACATTTGCTTAATAAATATCTTAATGCAACTCTTTAAAAGACCAATGGCATACTCGTAATCTTCTGTCTTCTCAATCTTTGGAGGAGGAACAGTACAGTAGGTGTCTTGAAAGGAATGGGAATAACATGTATTGTCAAGGACAACAGAAATTGATTGATTGTCACATTTGTTTGTAAAAGGTTTCAAGGTCTGTTCATTACAACAAAAAATGTGAACTACTACACTTGTGAAACATACGTGATTCATCAAAAAACATCACAAATCCTTTGCGCATTATGGCTTGATAGTTAATCCATGCTTTTGGTACACTATCTTTTATATTCACACCACCAACCTATTGCTTTAGGCTGCTCCGTTTGTCTGTTTACCAGGTATGGAGTAGTTTGACCATGGGTAGTAACTTACTTCATGAATAGTTCCGTGCAGTGAAAGGAGAGCCTTAGCCTTTAATATGGTGAGTTCACATCAAGAAGCCTTAACTAGTGATATTTATTCCGTATTACAAGTAACTTATCTCAAGTGAGGTACTTTTGTCCACAGGTTCCTCTGGCAGTGGTTTGATGCACCCATTTGTGGCTCCGTTAACAGGGGTCGGTGCAGCACATGGAGGCCCAGAGACTAGGTCTTTCCCACTGCCATACCCAGCTTTTCCTTCTGGGGAGGCAAACACTGGAGCCCCTGGGGCTGCTCCGTTCTCAAAGAACTGCCCCCGGGAGTTCTGTGGCAGCCTGCCCCTGTTTCCGTTCTGGGCAATTTTGCAAATCTCAGTCATCTCTGTAATTTCATCTCTGTCCACGTCATCATCGTCATCATCATCATCTTCCCGAACAGCCCTCCGCAGGCTCTCCCTGGGCATGAGCACCCTTCGGCGCTCCTCCTGCAGTTGTTGCTGGCGCTCTGAGGGCTCGTGGTTTTCCACTTTGCGTGTGGAGCGGCACAAGGCCTTTCGGAATCCCCGCTTAAAGTTATCTGACAGGAAGCCATAGACTATTGGGTTGGCGCAGCTGTTTGCATAGCCCAGCACCACCACAAAGTAGTAGAGGCCCTGGTACTCCGGAGGTAGGGACACCAGCAGGTTGATGATGTTGAGGGCATAGAAGGGCAGCCAACAGAACACAAAGACCGCCACCACGATAACAACCATGCGTGTGACTTTACGTTCTGACTTCCTGCGCTTGGTGGAGGTGGCGTGGACCTTCTTACCCGAGCTACGGATCTTGAAGACAATGAGCAGGTAGCAGAGGCATATGATGAGAAGAGGGCAGACAAACCCCACTGTGAAAGTGTAGATGATGAAGGCGGCCTGCCAGATGTTGGCCGGCTGGGGCCAGGCGATGTTGCAGGTGCCACCTTCTTTCTGAATGTTTGCAAAAATCACCACCGGTAGCACCACCAGAAAGGAGACCGCCCACACTGTGCAGTTCACCAACTTTGCCATATGAGGGCGCCGCCACTTGGGAGAGCTGATTGGGTGTACAACGGCCATGTAGCGGTCGATGCTCATGACAGTCAGGCAGAAGATGGAGGTGAACTGATTGATGGAATCCACTGTCATTACCAGTCTGCACATAAAGGAGCCAAAGGGCCAGGACTGGAGAGTGTTCTGGACTGCCAGAAAGGGCAGACCTAGCATGAACAGCTCGTCGGCAATGGCCAAGTTCAGAATGTAGATATTGGTGACCGACTCAGTCTTAGAGTAGTGCAGCACAATGTGAATGACCAGTGAGTTGCCACCCAGCCCGATAATACATACAAAGATATAGATGAGGGGGATGAGAACACCTGCCACACTTGGACCTGTAGGTGTTACGGGACCCGTGCAGTTGGTGCAGTTGGTGCAGTTGAACAGTGTCTCGTTGCAGAGGGTGTCGTTGAAGCCAAACAGAGTTGGCAGTGGAAGGCCAGAGGAGGGGCTGGAGAAGCTGACATTCCCACACATCTCACCTGCCATTGCTGAGAGGTCCCTAGACAGGCTGTCTACGGAGGTGCTCTGTTGGTCAATTTGCATCTCTCCGTTCTCACGTATATGTCCTGTGGGACACAAAGGAAAAGGCTGACTGACAGAAGATTTGTTTGGACGATTTATTTCCTTCAAGAGGACAGACAATACAGTAATTATGACCATTGTTTATTCAGAGACATTATGAGGTCAAGGAAGGGGGTTTGACAGTATGGTCTCATAGTAACAGCCTAATCAAAATGATAATCACACTTTGTTATATGTGCGCCACTTTAAATAAATCTTAAATCTTAAACCAGGTTACATAGTTCTGTAAATTCTGCAGGGTTTTCAGGAAAGGTTAGTGCCACAGAGTGTAGATATTTGAAACCAAATTCAAAATGAAAAGCTCTTTGAAAACAATAGGTATTGAGAAAAGAACAGAAAGTTTTGATGATAAGCAGAAAATGGGGTCGGTAAACAGAAACCCACGTGAGTCAAACAGGAAACAATTAAGGAGGCGGGAGGCGATGCACAGAGAAAGGGATTGAGTTTGGCTTCCTTTTGTGCCCTCTGACACTTCAGACAAATTAAACAATTTGTATTCCCACACATAGGGAACACTGTAGCTAATAATTGATATTTTACCAGTAACCAGGTACTCTGTGGCATGAAAGGCAACACTGGCATATCAAATGTGTGTTTTCCTGTGTGAATGTAAATATAAGTGTGTGCACAATTTCTGTGAGATGAGAACAGGTTCAAGCAAGCTGAAATGCTTTAAAGTGGCCTCTGCTTGTGGCGACAAAATCTCACACAGGGTAAATATTAAGTTTTGCTGACGTCTTTGGAACAAATCAGCAGCTGGCTCTCCGCAGCCTCTCCTCAGTATGCACTTTCAGTTTTGTTTAAAATTGTGTTGTTTAAAATCACAATCTAAAATAAAAACAAAACATCGACAGGGCCAAAGTTCATTTGTTGAGCATAATGGTTCATTCAAACAACACCTCAGAACTAATCTATTAAAGCAAGCATACTTGTTAGGATGTTTGACACTTTGTATCCTGTGTTTACAGCATTTTAAATTGTTTATTGTACTGCCATTATATGCCATGTATTGTGACGTTGGGTGTCAATTATAAAATTAAATGTAAGATACTATTATTATTATCCATCCATTCTCCACCCCTTTTCCATGGTCGGGTCACAGTGGCTGCCGGCCAAGCAAGGTAGTCTAGGCGGGCTTCTTCCGAGAGACATTTTCCAGCTCCTCCTGGGGGATCCAGAGGTGTTCCCAGGCCAGATGAGATATGTAATCACTCTTGCAGGTTAAGGGTTTACCCTGGGGTCTCCTACCAGCATGCTCAATCCAACTCATCTGGCTGCTTTCGTAGCGAAGGAGCAGTTGCACTACTCTGAGCTCCATTCGTATGACCCAGCTCTTGACCCTATCGCTAAGGCTGAGCTCAGCCACCCTACGAAGGAAACTAATTTCAGCTGCAGTAACTTAATTCTTTCGGGCATTACCCAAAGCTCATGAGCATAGGTGAGTGTTCAAAGGTGGACAGACTGGTAAATTGCTAGCCTGCCCTTTTGGCTCCGCTCCTTCTTCACCACGACAGTCCTGTACAACGGCCACATTATTGCTGACACTGTACAGATCCCCCAATTACCCAGTCACTCATGTGCTTTATTTTACCCAGTCTGTGCTGTTGTACTAAGGTGGGTCAAATATTATTAAAAAAATCTCCATATTGCATAACAATTTAACATTTTGGTTGTGAATAATAACATTTGAATTTCCATACTCTATACAAAAAACAGCATCCACCAGAGAGGCTAGCACAAATGGGTTTTGAGCTTATTGATGGAGCTCATGAAATGGTTCAGTTGACACTTCAATGAGAGCCACAGAGGAGTCAAAATCTTTAGAGCCTAGGGGTGGTCTCAGTATAATGCATCTTTACAAAACAGAAATGGAGATAAATTGAGAATTCAGTGTTATTGTTCTTCTAGATCCATATTTCCAAGTGATATATTTCCTCCATATATTCAAAATGTTTCATTATTCAAACGGAATACATCAACTTTTTTAAATACATGAACTCACCCCAACTGTACTAGTGATTCCTTGAGCTTCTTGGCAGGGGAGGGGTCACATCAATCAGAGGGAAACAAATAAAAAGTGCACATGACAAAGAAACCAGATTAGAAGTAGTTCCTTATTGTGGGAAATGCTCTACTGGCAAACATTTATCAGCTGGTAAGTTTGTAAAAGGAAAATGTCCTCTGTTCTTTCAAGTTGACACAGATAAGGCAGAGAGGTATTAAAGAGAATTATGCAACATTATACATTTGTACATTATACATCTGCTTGATATATATATAGATAGAATAATAGAAGAATATAATATAGCATTGAATAGATCTCCAAAATTAAGGAGAGAATTTAGGCTTCTTTAAACCTATGCTCAAAGTCAGAGCTTTATCATGAATGCTGCGTTTTTTTTCTTCTTAAGAGTGATTTTATTACAATCTGGTTTAATTATCAGCTTATCAACTCTAAGCTGCCAAGGACCTGACATGCCTTTCTAATCCATCTAAGAGACAAGCTTTTCAATTCGCAAACTGAGATTCAGAACCACTAACAATGTCACACGGGAGAACAAAGCTTGTCTTTTAATCAATGTACTTTCTTCCATCTTCCCAAGGGAACCACGTATCCACAGAAAACAATCTTAATGTATTTTAGGCTGTTTAAGGCTGACAAAACAGTGCCCTCTACAACAAGCCACAACACGTGTGATGTTAAAGCTACATACTCAGCCGATCGATATTTCACAACATATGAAAAAGAAGAGGTTGAAGAACAAAAACGTAAAAAAACACAAAAAAAACACAACCTGCTTTTCATGTTCATAGACATTATCATAGAAGACTATTGGAAAAAACTGTTTGTGTTCACGTTAGTTTACATCAAAATCATCAAGTGTGTGTGCTATTGGTTAAATTTGACAATTGGCTCTTCTCAATTCCCTTGTACACCAGAGTTCCTTGATGCTCTCTAATTGAGTCATAGTCTGCGAGCGCTTTCACACATTTCTGTCAGTCCTACATTCAGTAAATACAATGTCAAACATAGATTGACATATCCAAATGAACGTAGAATGATAACACATGGGACAGAAAAGGAAGATTGCCCTACCAAAAACTAATCAAATGAAGTGTTATTTGTTTTTATTCATGACTATCCTGACTGGAGGATATTTGGAAGTCTTAAAAATCCTGTGTTAAATATTAAAATATAACCTTAATGTGAAACTATTAAAATATAAAGGGCATGACAATCATGAAAATGTAAACATTTTGTATTTCTTTGCATATCATCAATGTGTCATCTTTTCTCAACATGAGAGGGACTGGTGTATAAATTGAGAAAAACAACAAGTAAAGTAACATTTTGATTAATGATCTCACACCTTACTAAAGAAATAGATGGATGAAACAACTTGATGAAAAATTTCACATGGGAATGCCATCTTTAAGCTTTTGTTTTCTAACAGCAGTCCTTGGTCCCTTAACTTCAAATTTGGATTCTGATTGCAATGCTGGCAATTTACGGTTTCAGATTTCAAGTGAATCGATCTCATCATTGGAAAAGAAGTAATCGAACATTTTTGGCAGAATCATTCTGTTTTTTCAAATATAAACAAACTAATAACAATTGTTTTAAACATAACACAAGGGGTCAAATTACTCTGATTCTTACTTGTTTACCATAGAATTTAAATAATACCCCTAAGCTCAGTAACTTTCCTTTCATTGCCATGCATCAACATAGTGGTAATTATACATTAAATGTGAGTATAAGGACACAAGCCAAAAGCAGATCATAAAATAATTTCTCACATGCTTAATATTAACACATTTTACAGATTTCTGCCAGAAATGTAACCTCTCTGAGAATGTTGCTCTCACATGCCCTTACTAAGACAAGCTAACATTAACATGGCTCATTGTCTACTTTTACTAATAATACGTTTATAAGTGGTAGAGAATAAATAATAACGATAATTCTTAATAAACTCTTAAAATATATGAGGGGTTTGGGATATATTAAGCAACTCTGTATTGTTGTCCTTCCAATAATAGATGTTGGAAACAACATATTGTGCACTGTCTGCCTCACCGACAGCTGTCCTCTCCTAATTGGATTGTCATTAGATACATTACGAAAAAAAATGTCATTGTGGACTTAAGCCTTTCTATAAAGCGGCAGTCAATTCCAAGAAAGGTGACCCCTCATAATTGTGTAGTTGCTGCTGCAACGATATCCAGCATGAAAGGTCAGAATCTGACATCTTGGACACCTTTAACATGTATGCTTTGTCAGGCTTTTAGCTCATCCGAAGCTCCTTTTATTGTCGTAAAGACATTGTTGTTTTGTTATTATTATTATAATAGGTTACAACTAGTTGGTATAATAACAATAATAATAATAATACTTATTATTATTATTATCATAACCTTATATTATTAACCATAACCAAGTGCCACAAGACATATCACTAGCAAAATAAGCAGCCAAAATATTTCTACAAGAACTGTCTCGAAAGAGTCAGATCAGACAAGCTAGTTTTGTGACGTCACAAATTTTTAAGGAACTATTTTTAACTAACCACGCTTCATGGGTGGGATGACTCAGGAGCAAGTAAGTGCGGTGGAGGAAGAGGGGGGCAGGGTTTAGAGTATAGAGAGCAATGTGCATTGCAAAAACTAAGGTTAGGTCAATAATGTTTACATAATATTTTAAAGAGCCAAATACTACACTCAAGAGTTTACTGTGTATTTCAAATATACGTACTGAGACAACGAAATGCTGTGAAATAGCAGGTGTATAATGAATACCCAGATGCATTTTTTTGCAGTAGAACAATTGCAACACTTACAAAATAAAAATTGCCTGTTCAAATTTTCTATTTTATTTTTATAATTTTCTGATCTATTTTATACACTATATTGTGTGAGAGCTATTTTTTATATATATATATATATATATATATATATATATATATATATATATATATATATATGGATGGATTGATATACAGTATATATAGCTTGACTGTGACTGTGCTATTACCAGCCGCATGCTGGCTGCCCCAGCCTTTCCCAGGGCTGTGTGACAAAGCTCTGCTGAGAAGCCTCATCTGGAGCCTGTCAGACTGAGACTATCTCAGCAGTACTTAGCAGAAACCTCCACAAATCTTCATGCACACAGTGACAAAAACCACCGCTTTGACCAGTATCCCTCTGTTTTAATTCGGTTCCTTTGTCAACCCCCTAGTTTTCCCTATGTTTGATGTGGCGATAGGGCCGGCTGTCTGAAGTCTGGCATGGCCATGGATGAGTCAGTGTCCGGAACCCCCTCTCCCCATGTCTCTATTTTTCTGGAGATCATCAGCCAGAGTCCCCGACCTTCAATGTTTACTTTATGCTGCTCTACTCATGGGAATTGAGCTCTTTGCTTCAAGCTACCCTGAGAACCGCTCCAAGATAAATGGCCTACTTCATCTTTTTGATGATGCAAAGTCTAGTGCCACTTTTGAGACTCTTGGTTTTGTTAGACTTAGATTTCTAGAGAGGCTGTTATCATTTTTACCAAGCAGATAATCGTATACTATACTTAATGATACCACACCTAATCCTCGTAATGGTTAGGTAAAGTATTAGGAAGCTGTTCAAATATTGTTAGATTTTTCATGAATATATTGTTGCTGTGATTTCATAGGAATCAGAGAGGAGGGGTTTGATGGAGAAAATACACATGGTTCAAGAAACTGTCCTCACGGTTCAAAACCTGTTGGAGGAGACTGCATGCTTTGGGGAGAGAATTAAAAAGTGAGATGTTTAGAATAAGCATTCATTCTCATCCTGCTGTTGTCACTTATTTTTATCATTCTATGTGTTTTTAGCATAACAAATACGTATATGTTATTATAAACAGTTGGTCTGAATAATAATTTTCATTTCATTTTTTAGTCTTTTCCCTAATATATGTTTACAGTGTTGTTCGTATATTTGCTTTTCCTTTTTATATCATATATCTAGCAAGGCTCATATTAATCGCCTCATAACTTTTTCAGTACCTTCAACTGGTCGGTGCCATTCTTGTCCAACCTTGCACTTTTGGTCCTTGTTGCACTAACAATCATCACATACTTTATCTCGGTTCGCTATCTTGTTTTGATATGGGGTAAGTTCAAGCATTTTTTTATTTATTTTAATCTTATTTAGTTTTTATTTTATGAAAGTTGCTGTGTCTAATCTCTGGTGGTTTGGAAATTAGAAGTATTTACTACATATGAATTCCTTTTATGTTCCCGGTTTTAGGTATCAATAAATTTACAAAGAAATTACGGAAACCGTATGCAATTGAAAACAATGAAATTCTGGATTTCCTCAAGAGGGTGCCTTCAGATGTTCAAAAGGTAAACCCCTAGATTAGAATGCAGGAAGCTGCAAATCCGGCTGCCTCTCAACTTTGCATCTTGCTGAAATAACTCCCAGGCATCCTCAATGTTACCTGTATAATTTGCTTTATCTGTATAATTACACCCGCAGTATAATTTCTGTTGTGTTTTTGTTCCCATACACAACACATATGAAGCATTTTGGTGACGGTTCCCAGGCTCAATCAGTACTGAATTAGGAGTTGCTTTGTCACTATTAGTGTCATGACGTGACTTAAACTCGCAGTCCATCTGTGTTTTCTGGATAGCCACTGTCACTAGCGCCCTGGACGTTAATGTGAAACCGCTTTGAAGGTGACTCGTGGCTGCAGAGCTTGGTCCTGTCCCCTGCTCAGGCCTGATCTGCCAGGTTCCCCTGACCTCTGTGTCTCTGTCTACAGGTGCAGTACAGTGAGTCCAAAGCCAGCAGCTCTTCCAGCCCACTCAGGAGGAAAAAGATCTCGTAAACTGACTTTTGATGTGTCACACTTTCTACGAGGGCTTGAACAAGTTAGAAAATAAAAATAAATGCTGTAGATGACAACACTAGACGTTATGCAATTACCCTATTACTTTTAAAAATATATGGATTCCATCAATATTCCATTGGAATTTGGAAACATACATGGGGTACATAAGGATTTTGTTTCCTTCTGAGGGATGTCACAGAGATGAAAACAATTATTTATTTTGGAATCACAAGCTACGGAAACCCAAATTAATCATATAAAAGTTTTCTGTATCAATGGAAATGTATATTTGGATAATTATATAATTATAGAATCCTTTATAATTGCTTTTACATTAGACAATGAAACGCTGCTATATATTTTACTTTTACAATCTTAACCTATGTAATGCACTATATACTGTAAAAAAATTAAAGGGAGTACATTTTAAGAGTCCAATCTTTATATTTAATCAGAATTTATTGAATGTTACTTTTTATCTGAATTGTGTAACTGCTCTGCCTGTGAGATTTCTTTCCATCTGCCAACTACAGTACATGCTAAGAAATTATTCCACAACAAATACATTTTTGAATGCCAATACGTATTTTTTTAATTTACTATTAAATGGCATGACTTCACATCTATGCACACCTGATTCCTTTATTTAGAATGATTACCAATACAATAATTGTATTTTTTGTGTGTTTTTTTTAAATACAAAATGCTGTAAATTAATATTTTTTGTGTCGTCTTTCTTTTTGTCTCTCACTATCTACATCTTCACCGCTCTGCAGGCTGTTTTATCTTTTCTCCGTTTGATTTCTACTGAGCCGTGTGAGTGGGATAGTGTTTTGACGTGTCGCTCATTAGGCTTTCATAAAGCTGCACCAGACCTTTCCACCACCCAGGCTCCCTGTTGTCTTTGTGCTTCTCCAGGCACTGCCTCAGGCAGCCTAAACTAGAGGACCTCCACGACCTGTTCTCAGCTGCTGTGACTAGCAGCCTACAGCAAACCGCCCTGTACACAGTCATGCAAAGCACAGGTACTGCTTTTAATGCCGTTCATGACAGAGATTTCTATGCTAGCCATAAGCAACATCGAGCCTCATTTAGGGATTCAAAGCTATGATGGGAATGATGAGGGCATTGGCTTAACAATACTGGGACATTTATTTTGGGTGGTATACAATGTATTGCGTTTTAAAATATCTCACATTATCAGGAAATATCTCCAGGTTTTGCATATGAAAAATATGTACTCAGCTAAAGGAAAAAAAATGAACTCAGCTAAAGAAAATTAAACATTTAAAATGTACATAAATAATATTAACAGTGTCAATCACACTCATGCAGAGCATGAATATATACACTGTTTCTTCCAAATAATCTAGAATAAGTAAAATCATGAAGTTGACAAGGGGCTGCACAAAATTATGTGATGTAGCATATGCATTTTGATTAACCATGAAT
>JAVQJS010117732.1:0-53321 GCA_036024795.1 Galaxias rostratus | reverse complement strand
TGTCACATATATCTACAAAACCAGTGGGGGCCGGCTTTTGTTTGTGTGTGTGTGTGTGTGTGTGTGTGTGTGTGTGTGTGTGTGTGTGTGTGTGTGTGTGTGTGTGTGTGTGTGTGTGTGCTCTCACAAATGGATGGTTATCCATTTTTAACCTGCTGTGTGAGCTCCCAATTCATGCCAGATAAGATTTTAGACAACCTCAAAACATCCTGTACCTTGCCAAGATGGTTGCTCTCACGTACAACACTCCCATTCAGATTTTTTTTCTCAGAGCCCATCTACGCAGTAGATCACCTTCTAGGCTACTCCAGTGTTGTGGCCATAACTCCCAGAGATGAGTATTTATGTTAACAGACAAGGAGGCATTCGAGTACTTACGTCCCACTTAAACCCTATCCTGCATGCTGCTGATTTCCATTGTTAAAAACACCAGCAACGAAATGACAGGCCGGATGGATAAAGCCAAAGTAAATTCTAATCACTGCTTTACGGTCACATTCTGCATACACAGAAACAAACAAAGATGCTAGAATGCAGATTATCTCAGAGACTCTTGCCTTCTAAACGTGTATTTTCAAATAATCCCTTTTGAAAACATGGCACAATCCCCCAAACACTGTATTTGGTAAAAAAAGAAAAGAAAAAAGAAGCGAACGAATGTGCTTGAATTAAACCTTGCCCACTCGTCTGTTCAGAGAACCAGAGAAGGCTGTATGGACCAGCTGCAGTTGCATACATTTCTTTTTATCGATGCTAAGTGGTTTAGTATTTCTGCCTGAGACGAGCGTCTCAAAGGTGAGCGGCAACTCGATCGGCCATGAAGATGGCGTCTGAAGACGACAGCTGAGGTGGCCATCAACACCCGGCCCTCGTTCCCATCCATCAAAATGTCAGACTGGCCGCGCCCGCTCCGCTCCGGTCCGCTCTGCCAGCGTGACAGCCATGAGACACTACGTCTCTGCAGCTCTCTCTCTCTCTCTCTCTCTCTCTCTCTCTCTCTCTCTCTCTCTCTCCGCCCCGCTGGGAGGTCTTATGTAACCGTCAGACTCATAGATTTGTTGTGGGCTCGTTGAAATTGCATAATAGCAAAAATAATTGCATAATTGGTAGATCCCTCGCACTCTCCCTGCGCACTGTACCTCATGACGTCTGTGCTCTTTCACATCGAACGGCAACAGGCTGCCTCCGGCTGGGGTTGGGTATTGAAAATGTGCTGGGACTACTGTCTGCCAAAGCGAAGCTCAGGCCATTTTTTTCCCCCTCTTTTGTACTCAAAATGTGCTGCACCGAAATGACCTAATTGTATCAAATGACAGGTCAGCCAGCATGTTTACTGGTGAGACACCATAAAGATGCCACTTGTGGCATCCGGTCTAAGGTATATGCTTTTCACACAAGACAGCTCAAAGCTACCAACTGCATGTTTTGCACAGCTTCCGACTCCAGAGGGGGGAATTTTGTCCTGTCTGCATGTCCTGTTCCAGTTTCAAGTGATCTTGTCGCTCATTATTTCAAAGGTTTCAGATTATGCCACCACCATTTGACTTTCTTGGAATTTGCAAAGTGGAGAAGGACTGCGATTGAAACCCACATAGGCTCATTTTGCACCCCTAATAATGGTTGAGTTAGGTTGAGTTAAGTATCTGGTGCTGTCCAGCGTGTCATACTGAACTTCTATATCTGTAGTTTGATGACATGGATGCAAAAAATATCCCTATGATTGTCTTTAAGTGATGCAGAATTTAATCTTGATGACGTGGAAGGACATGTGTGCACCATTAGACTTAGACAAGGTATTGCTCCTGCTGCTAAGAAAAAGTGGGTTTCAATCTCCGCAGAATTTGGAGTGTTTCTCACAAAGACTTGGCCTAACTAGGGAAGCAGTGTAGCAAATAAGTTCGTATGACTAGTAGCTGTCGGTGCCTGACCAAGCTCCATGTCGTTGTTTGGTGTTATAGGTTAGCGTTAGCAAAAACAGTTCCATCGTTTGAGTAAAACATTGCTACTGTTCCAATCACGTCTTTACCCACGATTGTGATTTCTTTGCTCAGAACAGGAAAATCAAATGCAAGCATGTTTGAGGGATCATGACAGTTCTATGAGATTTATAACATGTACGACTGAGACTGAAACATGTTCTGAAACGGACCCCGTACCAATGCACAGTGGGACTTAGTACTTTAATTTTGTCTCCATGCCAACAAATTGACTTAGCTACAATTCATTGATCACATTGAAGTCATACAATGTAATTAAAATGCTGAAGACGCTTGCCATTGAGTTTCAAAATGTTGTTAAGTTGCGTGCAAATCCATTTTGAATTGCTACGTCAAATGGGGCAATATTAAAAAACGATAGTGGATTGCTTGGAACGTACCTTGAAGCAGCAACAACAACAACAACAACAACAATAATAGATTGGATTAAAAGGTATCCTCAGTATACCCGGCTAATCTCTCATCAGAGACTAACATCGCACAGCAGCCCTGTACCAAGTTCAACAATATAGCATTACCGTTGCCCAGACAAGTGTTACAGTCTATCTTTAGCGTGCGTCGCTCTACTTCATACTGAATTGGAATTTCATATTAATGTGGCCCATGTCATGTCTATGTTTGTTATGGGTAGGTCAACGGGAAGAGGGACCCTGATTAGGTGTCAGCTGGTCACTGCGGTCTCCTCAACATGTTACATTAGTGCTTATAATGACCTGTCCATAATCCATGGAGTCTTTCCCACTCTATCCCATGTGATAGAGCTTTAATTCAAGTCGAGCCAGACTTTTTAATGAGCTGGTCACACAGAGGGCATGCCCTCTATCCTACGTGACTGATAGTTGTGCTGGTTTTGTGTGAAACACGGGTCAATATTGAAATACTTGTAAACTGCAACCGTTTTAAAACGTATAACTATCCAGAGAAAAATGTGAGCCACGCAGTCGTTATGATATGCCATCATTAATAACACAGATGTAGATGTCTGGAACATGTACATCTATCCCAGTTTATTTAGAGAGATTCCCTAAATTCAGGTCAATACAGTCAATTTGAAGTGAGGGTTGGAAACCTCCTATGGGAACGTCAAACCCAGGAGACACTCAATCAGGTAATAGTTACTTAGTTAATTATAAAGCTCCTGGCGGTGGCTAGGAACTAGCAGTGAGGTAAGTTACTGAATTGAATTGAGAGCTTTCCTTGGATAGTTCAAATTGTGCTTCATTTAAATATATAAAGAAAAGACATTCTGTTGATAAAATATACATCTTCCGGACTAATAAAATTGATAGTCATTTTAACAATCTCTGAAAATCCATGTTTATTATCTTCCTCTCCTCTAAATTATTGAGATGAACCAGACCCACTCCAAGCCTTAACAATCTCTAACTAGAGTGGGGGACTATAGGCCAGTCATATTGCAGCGACTTGGGTATTTTCAGGTCACTTACAGGTCATTCCCGAAGGAGAGGGAATGAGTTATCATTCTTTGCACAATATTCCAGTCAGACCAGGAGATTAATGATGGTGTCGAGCATAAACATTCCAGTCAGATAATAAAAGGTTCCGGAATGTTTCACTATTTCCTTATGGAGAGGCCTATGTGGTCTTATAGAGACTGGGAAGTCACATGGACTCGTTTTCCATATCCTTTGTGAGAGAGGTTAAAGGTCAAAGTAATTGAGTCAGAAATACGCTTAATGATTGGTGTCTCAGGCACAGTTTTAGTCTGATATGCCTCCATATTCAAACCTTAGGGGCTTGATTAACGTTGACGTCAGCAAAACAGAATCTTTGGGTAGCTTCACACTAGACAATTCATGCAACCATGACAGATTTCAGAGTTAGAATTCAAAGAACTTGCGTGTGGCTTGTTGGGTCGGATGTATTGGGACATTGTTTACTTTTCACTGGCCATCCTAGTGGGTCGAAATGAAATCCAGTTGACACTGAGGCCAACATCCTATTGAATGATTGGGGCCAGCCAATGAACGGAAGCTTATCAAGAGTCACGTAAGCACAGGCATTGACCCAGGACCTTCATGCCAGCTTGTCTCACTTACTGTTGTGGTGTTACAATAACCTGATTTTTCACCGATTTGATTTGAGATCCTGTTGGGTGTGCACAGCTGTTACTGTTCTTCCCAAGTAACCTCCTGGCTTATCTTTCATACTTCATAATACCTGTGTTACATGCACAAGTGTTTCTATGCCAAATAAAGCGATGCCACTAAACATTATCTTTTGTATTTAACACATAACACGAACAAAACACGTGGCATGTACATAACAAAATGTACTTATCTAGTAAATATTATCTATGGTGTTTTTCTAATAAAATGTGGATGTTGTTGTTCTAAAATGAAAGCCTCTGTAGGTTGAGGTTCCCATCATTCTGCATTCCCGTATATCTCACAGCCGTGTAATGACTTGCTCACGGTTTACGTTGTCCACCCATGCATTTGGAATGGTCTATATCCTGGCTAACTCAAACAATCACATTTTCGCAACCACCATGTTAAAAAGGGATTCTTCTTCAAATGTTCCAATGTGTTCCAATGTATGCCAATGTCTTCTGTGTGAGGGTGTTGTATAACCTCTCCATAGCATCGAGGCAATGTAACGCTCTCTGGGAAGCTTGTCACATCCTCCACCTCAAGTTGGCTTGTGATAGTACAGTGGATTGAGGAAGGATCTGTTTTAGTTTATGGTTTGCAGTTCAACGATACATCAAAAAGAGGTTATATTTCGAATGACAAGTTGCTTTTTTTATTTTATGGTTTAATTTTTTTCTGTCAATCTCCTGATTATTCAAAGTTGATAAGAAACAAACTCCCTGGTGAGCCTCATACAGGGTTGACAGATATGTATAGCTAACTGTTTTATCAATAGGTTATCAATACATTTCTTTTGATGACACATTCTAATGTCTGTGAGAACGAAAAATGTGCGCTCAGGTCTTCTTGAAATCTCAACATTTAACAAGAATTGCTTCTTCCACCAGGCACGATCTCCCGCAAAATATTGAGGAATTGCTTTAGAGCACATTGACATGCTTGGAGGAAAGTCGTTGAGTGCTCGCGATATGCATTGACCACGAGCGACCTGCATATCTTCTTTGCTTTGGCTTGGGAAAATAATCAAGCAAACGATAGGGGTCGCCCAAATCACCTCCTACAGATAAACTACCTCTTGTAACTTTAAACAGAACCAGTTACCTATTGAATTCCAGCCTGAGCCCAGAGACTTTTATCGGCTAATGTGGAAAAAGGCCAGGGGCTATTGTCGCTCTATAAGTACAACCAAATCAAATCGGCTCACTGCCTCTGTCTGCCTGATCGATCCCCCGTCCTACTGACAAGTCCCAACCACAGATTGGAACAAACTGTATTTGTAAAAAAAAAAGAAAAAAGTTTTTATTTATTTTGATTATTTATGAATACCTTTAACTAACTTGCTTACCTTTCGACGTAAAAGTCTGCTGATGACAGTTCTATATTGAACCTTTCAGATACGCGATCTGGGTTCTGACTCCCTCCCGAGTCGGCGCTTTAACCCCTGATGACCCTAGTAATGACCCATCATCCCCTCTGTCGGCGATGTGCTGTTACGTAACCAACAAGCTCGCCTATGTAAAGGACAGGATGCCACCAACCCACTGGCGCTTTGGTCAAGCAAATCTCACTCTGAAAGAAGCAAGCGACCCTTGGGGTTAGAACTGAGAGAGGGAGAGAGAGAAAGAGAGAGAGAGAGAGAGAGAGAGAGAGAGAGAGAGAGAGAGAGAGAGAGAGAGAAACAAAACGAATTTGAGAAAAACATCCCTTCCCACTGACAGCGGAGACGGTCTTTTATCGAGGTTCTATTTTTTACCCGGGCGCTCCACTTTCTTTTGACAGAGTGGCGTTTGTAAAGCAACACTAACGTAACTCCACAACACCCGGCCGTCCTCTCGTCGCAGGTTTTTATTCAGAATAACTGCCTCGTCTTTTTCCACAGCGCGCCCGAGCAAGGAAGAACGAGGCGTTTTTTTCCGTCGCTTTCTCCGAAAGTGACGTCCAGCGGAGGGGACGGAGAGTGTTTAGGCTGGGGTCTCTGTGGGCCGCAGGACTTAGAGGAAGTCAGAATGTGGTGAATTACTGCAAATGATGGCGTGAGCACTGACAGCTAGCAGCTTGGAATCTGGGCCACAGTCCTAAATTAGAGAGGCAGAACGCATGGCCATGGCTAAAACTGTCCAACAGGCCTCCGCTCCACAACTCCAGATGTCATAGATTTGGGTCAATAATTGAGAACCATGGAAAAATCTAACCCTGTGCATATATATATATATATACATTACTTAACTTGCATCAACATAGAGGAACTGCTTCAGGCTTCATAATTGGGGTGCCCCATCCTACTTATAGGATTCATTCTACGTCAACAATGAAAATAATGTACACACCCCTGAAACACCATAGACATGGTAGTAATGATACTTCAAATTACATTTCATTAATTCACTTTCATATTTTTGAGGATTTCTGGTTTTATTAAAAAAGCAAAACAAAAGACAGAAAATATTTGTGTCAGCAACTGCAATATCCATATACAGTATCTACAATTTCATTCACAATAAAAAAATATGTACAACCTTTGTGCAGGAAAATGAGAAGACCCTGGTAGAAAAATAAAGAGGGAACACAGGAGAAGTAACAGACAACATGAAATACTGCGATTAATTCACCCTTTCTAGGCATTTTCATGTACACAGACGCAAACACCAACACGCACCCACAAAACATGATCCCTCTCCTTTGTTCTCTCTCGCTCACACTCTCTCTCACACATGTGTTACACGCGCACACACACACACGCACACACACAAATGCACAAAGACAGGCATACCCAGAAATAAGAGTCATTGAAATGATCGTAGGTGCGAAAACATTATGTGTGTTAAGATTTCGTCTGAGGTAAAACATGAAAGCCATGTGATTCAACGCTGGATGGTCAGATGACAAAATGGATGACTATGTAAATGTAGTGTAAATGCAAAGCAAATACATCACTCGATCTGCTCAGTTATTGTGTTGTAATATATTGCCTACTGACTCTCATCTGACACCCGGGCAATGCTTGGGATTCAGCATTCAGAAATGACACATGACTGCCCTCTTCACAAGACCCTCGCCAGTATAGAGTAATAAAGTTTACTAAAAAATCCCCAAATTACAAAGATTGGCATGCCAAAATCATTCATCTGCATAAAAAATAGGCTACATGAACTTAAATTCTGTACTCGTGTCATGACGACCCACCAGTGTTGCATCAGGACAGGTTCAAACGACTCAAATAAGAGTTATGGTTGTCTCTTATATATGTAGATTTGGCTTTAGGTAATAAAACACCTACCACTGTCATGGGAAAGTGTGTCTCTCGAGGAAGAAAGTGCATCATAACTTCGTATACCACACATCGAGTACCATGCCTCGTTACAGAGTTTCAAAACCAATCACCTTAACACATTTAGCCTCAAATCGTTCTCTCCCGCCACAAAATATGTAACTTAGCAGCCTTCAACATTCATTTTGCCATCTCAAGTGGGTTAACCAGCAGACCTCTCTTCCCTATAAAGCTTCCGTTCTGTGCAGTCCAATTCTATTCTGGACCTTATTTCACATGGAAGCAGGGAGCTGGCCTCCAGACCTAACCGTTTCTGTTATTGCCTCTTAACGGCATCTATTGCACTATGTGCTGCTAAATGTCTGCCAAACCCCGTGAAGGCCTCCACCGGAGTTACTGAGACCTGCGTCAAGGCTCGTGTTGCAAAAGATGCTATTCTTAGACAAGGGGGAGCAAGATTAAGACGCATGCTACAGTACACACACTCATAATCAGTGCAAACGTGCACCTTCCCACATACGGACGCACAGACAAACCTGAATCGCACTCGACATATACATGCACCCTATTCAGGATTGTTTTTGTGGACCAAACACTGCTTTAGAGACACTTCCTCAGCAGAGCTCTTGATAATAGTATTGACTATCGATGCTGGTAGAAGAGTAATACATAATGTCACATGAATATATTGTGTATAAAGACCTGTGCAATAAATTACTGTGGTGTGATAAAGTTGTAAAAAACACATTATTTATCGGTTTGTCCATATCCATACTCTAAAATGTGTAAATCTAAAATATGCACACTAAATGTATCTAGTGGGTTCAAATGATTATTTATTCAAATGGATACAAAATGTTACAAGCCAAAAAGCTTATTTTTATTTATTTTTGGTAAGAGGCCAGCTCTTAATATAGCTTTTTTTCAGTTTGCTAGACTTTCTGCTGATATCTGATGCCTGTTTGAACTGGTAACAATTGGATTGGTAACTTAGAATAATCAGCACCCCTCCAGAAAGCTATAACAAGATAAATAATTACCATTGTTCATTTAATCTTTAAGGAAGAATTGTAGTTAAAGCTAAAGTGTGGAAACACATGGATATTGTACTGGGAATATCCACTGTACTCCTGTTTAGAGTAACCTTCCTCTGATGGGACTGTCAGTCCACAGTATTTCAAAATGGCGACTGAGGCCATGGTGCTGAGTATTCCGTGTGGAAAATCTCTTTGGTTTGTGCTGATGGGAAATTGCAGGCTTGCTTTTTTAGAAATATCCCAAACTAATATCCAACACATCAGACACAAAAACATCAGACACAAAAACACAAAAAGCCCTCACTGTGTGAGAACCCTTCTGTTGCAGCCATCTTTGTTTTGCAATATCCTAAGAGAATGGACTTATGGCCTCCTGACAGACACACATTTCCCACCACCTGAGTGTCTTGTGCTAAATTGGATAGAATAAATATATTAGTTTTTTTTTCCAACCACAGTCCCCTGCCTGTCAGGCTACAGGAACACAAAAAATGATACTCCAGCTATCGTCATATTGCAAGCTGTCATGCAATAATAACAGAATCCAAGCTTCAACTTAACAGGGAAATACCCTCCTGTGCTATAATGTCTCACCTCCCTGCCATCATATCTCCGACTCTCTCCTGAGTGGCCTTGCCTCTAAGTCATAATTAAGTTCAGTGTCTGAGACCGAGTCTGTGTTTGTGTCCTCCAGTGCTGCGTTCTCAACGCCCCCCTCCGCCTCCCTGCTACCCCCCTCTTCCTCCAGCTCCTCCTCCAACTCCACTTTTTCTAGGGCAACCTCGTTCTCATAACAGAAGGAGTTCCTAGAGCTGGACGCGCTCGACTTTTTCTCCGACAGTTCCCTGGCACTGCACTGTGGTGTGCTGGGAACCTCGTAGGTGTTTTCAAAGCGAGAGTAGTCGACCTTGTAAAAATTCTTCTCCTCGAAGAGAACCGGTTCGAAGCGATGTCCCCACAAGATCTCGCTGGCCACGTAGGAGCTGCGACACTGTGTGGTCATGGCCGTCGCCTCCACCATGCCTTCCAAAATTACCACTATCTCAAACTCTGACGTCTCCAGCTCCTGCTTGCTCATCTCGTAGAAGGGGCTGTCCTCGTCTATCTCGTGAACAATGGTGATGGGGGACACCAGAAAGATGCGATCGATGCCACTGTCGAAGCCCACGTCGATGTCCACCTGATCCAGGGGGATGAACTCCCCCTCTGCCGTGGTGCGGGACTTGAGGAGCTGGGCCCGAACGTGGGCCTCCACCAGGTGGCTCTTTCTCAGGTTCCCCACGCGCCACATCAGACACAACTTTCCGTCCCTCATGGCCACCGTGGCAAAGTGGCTGAACACCAGCGTCTCGTTCCTCTTCTTGGGCTTGGCCATCTTGGCCATGATTGCGCCGATGATGAAGGCATCGATGATGCAACCGAAGATGCTCTGGAAGACCACGGTGAAGACGGCGATGGGGCACTCCTCCGTCACGTAGCGGGAACCGTAGCCGATGGTGGTCTGGGTCTCTACGGAGAACAGGAAGGCGGCCGTGAAGCTGTTCACGTTCGAGACACACATGTCCCCATAGTAGAGGGCCACCATCCAGAAGATGAAGCCGAAGAAGAGCCAGGACATGAGGAAGGAGAGGCAGAAGATGAGCAGCATCCAGCGCCAGCGGATGTCCACGCAGGTGGTGAAGATGTCGGCCAGGTAGCGCTGGCCCCTCTCGCTCATGTTGATGAACTGCACGTTGCAGTGGCCGTCCTTCTTGACGAAGCGGCTCTGGGTGGGCAGCGGCTGCGTGTGCACCTTGGCCGCGTTGCCGTTGCCGTAGCCGTTGGGCACGGCGATGGTAGCCAGCTTCATCCCGTCTTCCTCGGAGGACACGATGCTGTAGCGGTGGCTGCGCACGCTTCCCATCGCTTCCGCCTGGGAGGGCTGAGCCACTTCTGCTTTGGAAAACAGTCTGAGTTTTTGGTAGAAGCGTTGGAGAAACAGTTTTGAAAGCTCGCGGGGACCACGTCAGCCAGGAATCGTGGAGGAGAAAGGGACGGAATCCTGTGGGGTTTGGGGGGGTGGGGGGAGAGGCCGGGGGAGGCCGGGCCGGCACCGGGTCAATTCAGGAGAGTGCACTGCTGGCGAGGGCTGATCGGACCTCTCCAGTCGTCGCTTTAGACCTCATCGGTTAAGTGGGCTGTGGAAATTACAAAGGCAGAAACAAAGGGTTGGGTTAGACTAATTGGAGGAAACAAGAAGAAAAATCGGTGGAAGTGGGTGTGCTGTTACAGTGTACCGGCTGTTTGAATAATGCATTCAACTTTCGAAAGTTGCAAACACAAACTGCTGCATGTTAAATACAGAACAGGAGACATTACGACGAGCCCTGCACTTTTAGAGACATTGAATTGGAAGGAAGATGCAGCAACCTAAACTCAGGTTGCTTGTTTAAGGAAAGATTAGTGAAAAATCAAAACAAATAAAAGCATTTGCCTCATAGTAAGTTAATTTATTAGATTGCATACAGTAGGACAGTCTATTGAAGGCTTACAGAATAATTACAGTGTTCATTTAGTGAGCCAATGAAGCATGTGGAAAGGATAGTTATGCCAAAGCAAATTACGTTCTTGCAAGGAAAGAATAGAATGTAGAGACTGATAACAGAGGTACTTTTGATATATTCCTCAACATGTCCATGTAAATATTTTGAAGGTACAACAGGGTTATGAACAATAGAGTCAACCATTTTAATATGGCTTATACAATTGAGTCATGTAATAAGCTTTATTGAGCCTGGCAACTATTCAGAGAAGATGGGTCACTCTTTTTGAAAGCGATAGTAACCTTGTGCTGCATGCAACAGACCAAGGACAGCTAAATTAGAAAAGCAATCGACTCATTCTGTGTGGCTGGAGAGACCTATTAAAAAGCATCACCACAGGCTACACAAAGCCTCCGTATGCTCAGCCATGAGTCCTTTCCTGATAAAAAACGAAACGTGCTAAACTACCAGTCACTTAAGGCTTTTCTGCCTCTTGGTGCAACTGCTACGGGAATAGAATAGAATGCTGGAATAGACCAATGCTAACGCCGAAAGTTGTGTGGGGCAATGAAAGTTTCCATTGAACACAATGTTTGTATGAAAGTTCTGTGCGCCGTAATACCCAGAATGAAAGGGCGACTGGCGAACACGCTCGTTCTTTTTCTTTTGTAACAGATCAAGTCACCATTTTGGAAATAGAAGCAAGCATCCATTGGAGTAATAATATCCTAATTATGGGTCTCGCTCAAGGGATACCACGAGCGTTTTGTTTACATAGGCAATTATTGACCATTTCCCAATGGACTCACATATCAAGTTCTGCACAATTGATGTTGTCTATGATGTCACACACATAGTGTACACAGCACATAGTTCGCAGGTCAAAAAAAAATCATAGAGAAGGCAGTGAGAGACAAAGAAATAGACAAACAGAGTGAGAAGCAAACATATCATGTTTGGTTTTTGAATTAACATCCCCCAAGGCTTTTCCTGTATTTACTCCAGGCTTTCTAATTTATTGTACGCTCAGTGGTATTTTACTGACAAATGCTTAAGACATTTTTTTAAATAGCCAAACATACCCACTCGTTTAAGAACTATATTTAAAAATAAAACTTAATTCTTT
The DNA here is from genome assembly GCA_036024795.1 of Galaxias rostratus. Taxonomy (NCBI): domain Eukaryota; kingdom Metazoa; phylum Chordata; class Actinopteri; order Galaxiiformes; family Galaxiidae; genus Galaxias; species Galaxias rostratus. Next base: position 41,257 of record JAVQJS010117732.1, on the reverse strand, counting down.
TTTTAATATGTGAACAAATCCTTTTGGACAAGTGCTCTGCCTGCAAACTTTGGCAATGAAAAGCCCAATATTGTATAGTAACTTGCTATGCAGAGGCCAAATGTCACCAGAACCTTCTGGCATGTGTATTTCAGATGCCTTGGTCTTGCGTGCATTTTGAAAGTACTACTTGTATAGAAACTTAAGGCTCTACCAATTGTAGTTTAATACTATGCCCAAAGGTTCACATCCACACATATAAACGATATCACACATATAATTACAGATAAACACACTAACACTCTAGCCGATTGACCTCTACGACATGTCATAATGCTTTACAGACAACTAAATCTAGTATAAGACTGCTTTGTAGTGTCCATACATTGAAAACACTGAATATGTGGAAATCTGCTTGAACGTATAAACCTCAAGCAACAAGGCAACACTTCACTTCTTTCCCGATCCGGCAAGTCATTTAACTCTGTTGGACATCTAGTATTACAGAGTCTCTTGACTATGAGGTAAACAAGGCCTGCCTTCCGACAGACCTGCCAACGCAGATGGATCTAGCCATGAGTGAATCAGTAGGACGTTCTCATTGTGATGGGACTATTGAACAACCTTCGTTAGTTAGAGGCACATCACATATTAGCTGAGCCTCAGCTTTGTCTACGCAAACATGACAAGGCCCAAAGGGGATAATGATGCCAACTTGTGTCTGTCCGTGTCTGTGTGCTATTGGGGAGAGCAGATGAAGCAGATGGAAACTTGTCACATAAACTTGCTCCATTTCTAGTTTCAAAAATCAATCATATAGGTCTATTCAGTCATTGGCCTGGGAAGCATGCGTAGCACAACAAAGTTGATTGAAATATTGTTAAGTATGGTATGGCACATTCAGTATTTTACCTGTTGTTGCGTGATTTAAAAAAAAAATTGTAACAGAGGATTTGAATCTAAACTGCAATAATCGTGAATAATTAATAGTATTAATATTGGTCATTTTATGGCCCACCTTCCAGTCAGTATCGAATTGGTTTCCAACGGGTAAATCACAGCCAATCAAATTGACATATGTATCATGACTGGATACCTACTCCGCAAAAATAGGTAATTCTTAGAACGATGGATTAAAAATTGTCTAATTGTTAAAATATTTTTGCACCAAATTGTAACATCAAAATACAAGACATACATCTGACCAAAACTTTTCCCCTCCTTCTAAATGTGTTATCTATGCGTATTTTGTTTTTTTAATTAGGCTTTAATAGTCATCATTCAATAATATATATTGTACAGTAAAATGTTCAAGTAAAATTTTCTAAAAAAGTAAATTATTCATCCGTTAAAATGTAGCATAAACATTACCTGTCGAACCTAATTCTGCCGTGATAAATTTTTAGTACATCCCAGTGCAGCAGCTCGTGTGTATGGTTAAAATCCCATTTCGAGGTCGAATTATATTAGAGTAGTTATAGTGGTTCTAAAGATAGTAGTTACAGTGGTTCTAAAGATATTATTGTACATTATATTTTTGGTCATTACCCCCTTCAGCAAGTACTGAAGAAGATGATTAGGTTTGCTAGGTGGTAGGCCTACCTTAAAAACGCATGTGTCTATCCCCGCCCTTTCGCAGCTATCACCCAATGAAAAGCCTCAGCGCCTGTTTGGAGCCCTTGAGATGTCCCCCTCCCGCCCGGAATCAGATTTGAAAAACAGAACACCTACAAATTCACTGACCAAACCATGTGAAGTGTTGCAATTACTTTTACTATCATTACTCAGAAATACTATGATTAACACTGATCTCACTCTACAATGCAACAATTATTATTTTTAATTGCCTTTTGTCCTTCCTTGTGTTGAAGTGTAAAACTAAAATAAAGTCCCATTATTATGTTATTACCTGTCTTATCTGCGAATGTTAAATATGATGGGGACGAATTTTGAGAACAAAACCTCTAAACGGAGTGTTGAACACCATGCAGTGCTATTAAGGGAACACAAGAGGGTACCCTAGAGCCACCATTATTATTTTTTTATCCCCCACCTCAGTTAATATCGCAACATGACAATATTTTTGATAGTAAAGACTTATGTAAATCAAATGGCCATCATGTCATTATTCAATATTTTTATTTTCTTTATAGTGCAAACTTTACATGTAATATAATAAACAGAATACTTTTCACAAGTCAAAAAATACAATAAAAACCATTGTCAAATATTACATATTTACAACAGGAAAACAATAATTAGGCCTAGCTTTGGCAAGTCTTTGTTATCTCGGTGTTCGTTATAACCAGGCCTCCTGAATCACCTCCACGGTGACATCAGTCATGGGCTCACCAACATCCTTTGGTGTCTTTACGGGTGCCATGACATGGTCTCTGGATTGGTGTGTTCCCATTCGGCCTCTTCCTCTTTCATATTTCTCTGCGCTGACCATTGGCACAGGCACCCAGGTGGTCTGGTTGAACAGAGCGTAGTCCACCTTGTAGTTCCTCCTTCCCAGCCTCAACATGTCCTGGAAACAGTTGCCCCAGCGGATGTCGGAGGGGCCGTAGCAGGTGCGTGTCTGGTGCATGAGGCCGGTGGAGTCGCCAGTGTAGGTGAAGGACACCACCAGGTCAAAGTCCTCCTCCATCAGTCTCTCAGGGTCCAGACCATAGAGGGGGCTGCCAGGCTCCAGCCTGTGGACGATGGTGGCCGGCGTGGCCAGGACCAGGTCTCTCCCCTGGATGTCCAGGTCCTGGTAGGACATGGAAATGATGCCTGAGGGCTGCCTTACATGACGGACTAACTGGGCTCTGACGGTGCCTTCCAAAATGTGGTTTCCCCGGAAGTCCCCGAGGCGCCAGCTCAGGCACAGCACTCCGTTGCGCAGGTTCACGACCGCACAGCGACTGAAACCCACCGTCTGCGCCCGCTTACGGGCAGACGCCATTTTGGCGGCAGCGATGCCAATGATGATGGTGTCGAGGAGGCAGCTAAATAAATCCTGGGCCGTCACCAAGATGATCGCCACCATGCAGGTCTCCGACATCCCCCTGTAGCCATAGCCAATAGTCGCCTGGGTCTCCATGGAGAACAGAAAGGCGGCGGTGAAGTCGCGCACGTTATGCATGCAAGGCTCGTTGTCGACCTCCTCGGTGTCTCTGTGCACATACGCAATCGCCCAGTAGAGGAGGCCAAAGAAGAGCCAGGACAAGATGTAGGAGAGGGAGAAGAGCAGAAGCATGGCCCTCCAGCGGATCTCTACCAAGGTGGTGAAAATGTCTGTCAGGTAGGGTCCCCACTCCCCTGAGACCTGCTGGAACTCCACGGGACAGCTGCCGTCCTTCTCCATGTAGCAAAGCCGCCTCGAAGCCTTCTCCAGTGGCCAGTTCATTTTGTGCACGGTGGTGTGGTAGGTGTCTATGGCAATCTGCTCTTCATGCTCTGGGCTCATTTTGACCAGGCGTGCTGAAGCCCCTGCACAGGAGACAACAGAACATAAATATTGACATTCCCCCACTGAATATATAGATGAGGTACAAGCAATGAAGCAATGGAAAGGTGCAATGGCATGTCGCATTTATTATAAGAATGTAAGTATCGCTCCTTGTCACAGTTGGCGTTAGACCTTGGGTTCTGAGTGAACAGGCCCGGTCAAACTGTGCCTGGGGCTTTCTCCGTAAGAGTGAGGAAGGCCAATGCCAGACTCTGGCTGTGAAAATAATATCTAAAGGCCATGAGTCCCTCTGAGAGTTAATTATTGACCAGAAAAGCTATTAGTGGATGGAAACTTGCCTAAAGAGTTACAATAAAACCTGTCGGCCACCCAAATTAAAAATAAATTGATTAATTACCACAAAAGTTTGTATTGTTAATTTCACAATGACAATGACTTGATAACACTCTCTGAATGAAAGTATATCAGAACATCATTGATTATATAGGGACATTTTCAACCCAAATGTCTTGACTACGATCAGAAATGTTTTTGTCATCCTGGAAAAAAGCTTGAGGCCTTTTGGAAACTTTCTTTCCATGATGTGAGCCACATAAATGAATGCAAATTAAACCGGTAATAGACCATCAAACCACTGTGGCGCGCAATGTCAATCAAAGGTTTTCGGCTCTGTGAATCTGTATCGGAGTTCTGCTCAACGAATGCATGGACGTTTTTGAACTCGAAGATATGGTTCATTATATACAGGGTTGCCACACCTTGTATATCTAAGGCAAGTTCAAGAACTTTTCAAAGACTTTCTAGGCCAAATTCTCTCATATTTAAAATCACGTCCTGGTTGACGCAAGTTGGCACACACAAAGCAACATACATTTCAAAATGTGTAATCACTATTTACCATTCATTAATTATAAATTATCATGTGAATATTTAAAATAATATTTGTATGATCATCATGCACAGAATAATTCGGACACTTGTGTTTTCCGCTCGGCTCCTGCACTTGGTCTTCATGTGACCCATGGTGCTTCAAAGATTGAGTGCAAATAAAACAGCCTTTAGCATTGATCCTTTCACCCTGTGCTCTATATTTGGAAATGGAGGATCACATCTCAAAAGATTAACCAAGGATTTGGACCCAAAATGTATTTCTACCCAAGAAAGACATTTTAATCAAGTTCAAGCTTATCTCTTTGTTTAAGTATTTCCTTTTTCTTTTCTGAGAACAAGTTGTATAAATATTTTGGTAAATCAAACAACCATTAACATTTTTATCTTAAACAATTTTATTGTTGTATTAGTCTTGGAAGCGGTAAAAAGGGTTAACATTTTCAACTCAGAAACAAACCAATCTCTGTTTTAGAGTGGAGTGGCATACAAAAAAAAAGGTGCACATGGAGATTTGTATAGGTTTGGTGACCTACGTCTTGGTCTGTATTGGAACTTCCAGTTGAGTTCCTCCCCTCAGTAAGTACAACCCTGACCCTTCTGAAGTTATTCATCTTTTTTCCACGGGTGTAAATTATTATCTCGCGACTACCTCTAGTGGCTTACTTCTCTGAATTTTCCTCCGGAAGTCAATCTTTAACTGTTTAAATGCAAGATGCAAAATGCTAAATGACACATTACACGCAGACCAATGAAACAATCAAGTGAAAGTTATGTTTTCAAGCTCTAATGGTTTCGTAAATCAATATTGTTCAAAGGACAGATATCTATATCTAACAACGGTCCCTCACCCCACCCCAAGGAAAATAAATGGTATTTATTACTTCATAGATTTACCAAAGAACATTGCTTATTCTTATCTGTCGTTTATCATTATATCAAACACACCGATCCTACTTAACGTGTTCCGCAACACTGTTATTTTCCTGTTGCTTTGTCATTATGTATTTTTAGAACAGACTGTTAAACACCAGTGGCAATTACACAGTTCTGATTAAAATAAGACATGCAGTGCTGTATAGAGCTATAATCGAATAGAAGTCTTCTCCAGGTCATTTATCTAAAACACTGAATAAAACGTGTTTAGTGTCTGTAGAATCTTAGTGTGCATTGTTGACATATTATTTTTTATATATATATTCTTGCTTTTTGTTATTTGTTTTTGTTGATCTTTTCATCTCAGTCACGTCTTTTGTGTGGACCATAGAAAGAGTGATGGGGCTCCTAATTACAAATCTAATTTGTGCAACATTCCATCACTCAATCAGATTCATATTAGTCCAAAGACATTCACTTAGTTTTAGATTTTTAGAGTCTATAGCAAAGATGATACATTATGAAACCATTATGTCCACAATAACAAATTAATTACATAAATACAACGCTACATTAAACCGCAAAGGTAAGGCACTGCGTTAGACACAATCGTGGAATGATAATAAAATTTAAACAAAACACCAGTCATTCAAGTGATGTACTTACTTAGATAGTAGCTGTTCTAAAAAGTTGTAAAAAAAAGTGCAGATCTGTCAAGTGTTAAGCCAACTTTTCCAAGTCAGACTAACTTGCAAACCCAATTACAGGTGAATTTGACTGGGACAGGCGTGGCTCTGAGGCAAAGTCCCATGCATGACAGATATTAAACCTATCAAACCAAGTCTCCCTGGCCAGCCTATTAGTTTAATACTTAATGTATAGCCGTTATAATAACTACGAGTTGTTTTTTCATAATTCCCCCTAAATACTTGTTATCAAATTGATGAAAATACCCCCCAGCTAAAAGGTCAAGAAGATAAAACAAATAATAAGTTGTTTTTTTGTCAAATCAGTTAATATTTGCAGTGACTCATTAATCAGAAGTTAACCTTTGCTCTAATGATTTTAAATAAGCTAGTGAGTTGTATACTTTCTTTCTTTTAAATTGAATGCCTACAACTTTTATCTGGTAAACATCCCAAAATTCTTACAACATATTCCCAGACTGAAGGACAGCATTTTACTACCCCAAGAGATAAGGAAGTGTGTCACTTTCAGAGTTAATATCAGTGTGACAAAGCCAAAAACAAAGTAGTCTGAGCAGTATACATTTCGTACAAAGATAAACAGTGTGCTGTCAATTTGGTAAGAAGTGTAAGCCAAATGTTATCTACACAATTTTGGTGTCCACAGTGCATTCCTATACAAGACAGATACAAAGCCATAATAATTATATCACAAAAGTGTATCGGTCAAAGATTAATTTCAACTCTGTAGGTTATTTAGAAATAATTATTTGTGGTTATCTTGAGGGCAATAACGTGAAAAAAGCATGTGCAGTAAAATGTTGCGGACCATGTCCATAAGTGTGATGCCTTGCGGTCACTAAAACGTTCATTCATACAGCATCCGACTTTCTCAGACCTTTTTTTCTTCTACCAGTGCAGCAGAAAGACCCTGCCCCTAGGCTGAGCGAATCCAGACTTAAGGGCCAGGCTAGACAATGACAACATAACTCTGACATAAGGCCTGTTTCCTTTTACATACTCTAATAACATCTACTCATTCCTTCAGCGTTGCTATGAATAGACGCCGTTGACATTCTGCTCTGGGAAATAAAGTCCTTCCGAACAAGCTTTAGGTGAAACCACTCAAACGTCTGAATAGTTCTTTAGGTAACAAAATTTTGTGAATTCTAGAACCATGGTCACGCAACAGCCAACATGAGGGCAGTGTAGAAATGCATGTTAAAATAAAGGCACTGTAGTTGTAACCCGAGGGTGTTATATTATAGACGTTCTGAAGTCAAACTAATTTATAATGTGAAAGAATGACTTGTAAAGAACTAAACCATCAGTGAGGCTGAATCCTTGGATGTGCCTGCAGTGAATTCTTCTTCTTCTTTTCGTTTGATCTCCAGTAGCACTTCTGTTAAAAACTTTATTGTCTGTCGTACAGGAACTCTTCCTGTTTATGTCCCTTAGAAGTTTAACAATCTGGCACACTGTACAATAACTAACATACTGTACCATAGGGAGCAGGAAATGATAGTCCAAGGACAGGTCAAAGATATCTCCAGTAAATTATCTATTTATAGGGCAGCAAGCACCTTATGCCCGATGCTACAAAGAACTGGCAACATGTCAACCTTTATTTTGGATCATCTTTCCCATCTACAGCTTGGCACACTTATGATCCTCGTGCAAAGCGTGACCCTTCCATCTGAAGCCTACTAAGCTGTTTTAGAATGCAAATCATTTTCTCTTGAAAAAGGTAGATCTTATTCAAATCCAGAAAGTGTACGCTTCCATTAAAAGGTTTCTCATCGACTTACTAAAAAGGTTATTTAAAGGAAACCAGGAATCAAGTGAAGTCAAAACTATCATGGTGTCAGGTATGCCACTTACCTTGTATGTCCCAAAGCATAACAGCCCATCATATTGTTAAAGCTATACAGCAAACGAAGGGAAATAACTATGATGAGGTGCCAGACGGCTCAGAGAATGTTTAGGACAGCAAGGTGTGTGCAGTTGGAGGTTTAATAGGCCTTTAAATGATTTGGAACAGACTGTACACTGGCTTTGTGTTCTTCAAATAAATTGTTGCTCAATGGTTACCCTTCGTGGTATAATTACTTTTACTCAACAAGGTTCAATGTGTCAAAAAAACTCGCTTAATTTTCTTTTAAATAAATTCAATCTTAAAGTGAAAGGGGACATTCTGAATATGTAACTTTAAAAAAATATCATAAATAAAATAAAATGTTCCATAAAAGAAAAGGTTAGCATATTTATTTATTAATAATTAATTATAAACACATTCGTACACAAAATCCGTTTGTACTTTTACAGATATCTTTTCAATCTTTATAAAACAATATTCATCCATACATAACATTAATCAACAATATAAAAACAGTCCCTCGCCAGCTGTTATAACACTTCTTTATGGCGTGCGCGTGTCATGGATAATTACACGTTGCAGTACAACCCAGGGCTTTGTAATGGCTTTGTGATGGCCATGTCAAAGAGAACCCTGTTGGATCTGTGGGTTTCTTTAGCTTTGTCTCTGACATAATGCTAAGGATTAGTCCTGGACATTGCGCTGTGGCTACGAAGCGCCATTACAATAGTAGACTGCAGGTGAAACTACCTGTCCAATGACTTGTAGGCTAGCAGACAAAGGGAGTGGAGTAATTACACTTCTGTTGTGGTGGGTTCACAATTGTGAAATGCATACTGGGATCAATTATATGCCCAGTACTGGAGATTAATATTGTCCACAGTAAGAAAAACGTGCCTGCCAAGGATAATTGTCTTTACCACATAAACCTATGTCATGGGCCTGTTAATGTTGAGAATATGCATTGATATGTACTTAGAACACGTGTCATCAACACTGGCCTTTTTAAGGGTGGTCCAACGGATCTAGAGGAAAGATCTAAAGCGAGGAAGAGACAGAATCTCTTAAGAAGGGAACGGTGAGAAGCCACTCATTTGATTTAATCTTTGTCCTACCATTCTAACAACTGAAACACTCAAAACAAAATGAGAGGGATATATTTTTTTTACTTTGATTTTACTTTGTTTATAGCCATCCGAGAGAAAAGAGAACTCTAAACTGCAGAATGTTCCAGATTCTCTTAACCCTGCTTGTCCTGATTGAAAGCAAGTATTTCTGAAATAATTCCTTCACCTTCAAATAATCAACCCTGTATTCATAATACTTGTTATGATCATTTATTATAGGTCCGATTATCATATGCCACAGTGGATGTTGAATATAGAAATATGTCCAGAATTATTTGTATACAATATCATTAATTACCTGTCCTAGTCACTTTCTACTTGTATTTCAATAGGCTCTGGTCAGAGCACCTCACTCTGCACCACCCGTCGATGTCTGGCTGAAATGTTAATCCGTAAGGAATACCTTAGCCAGCCACAGTATGATAACTGCACAAGTGTTATTCATGTGCCTTTAATTATTTATGAAACCTTGTCCGTTGTAAGTATTCTCCAGCCGTACGATTCTAGTATCTTTACTATGTTAGAGTTATCCTCAAACATTAACACTTTAGTTATAGCCTACACTCTGCTCAACTCTCCTGATTTCCATTATATTTTCCCTGACAGGACACAAAGAACCTTATTTTTACAAGCCGACTTCAAATTGCACTGGTAAGTTAACCTTAACATGATCAAAATCATTATTTAAATGTCAAATTGTCAAAGCATTTCAATCGAAATTACAGAAATGGACCGACCCTGATTTAGCATGGAACACCTCTGTCTACGATTTTGATTCTGTGATTCTACCTGTGAAGAAAATCTGGACCCCCGAGCTTCATGTAAACAATGCGTGAGTCCATGATCAGCCATTTTGTATTCTCTAGTACCTCTCTAGTTTGACATGTAATTAAGCATCTATAAATGAAGCAACTTCTCTACATTTCCCATGGCGGCAGATTGAATACAGAAATGAAGCAAGGCTCCACTGACCTGCTAGTGACCAGCAATGGGTCCGTAATACACACTGTCATTATGACCACTGTGGTGGGATGTGAGGTCAACCTGTTCAAGTACCCCTTTGCTAAAGATTTCTGTCCTCTTGCTCTTAATGCCTGGGCTATTAACGGTGAGATTACACAGCCTTTAATTTTAATACTAATTAAACCTTTCGAGCTGAAGTGGCACCAGTCCATTTGGAGTGCTTATGGACTAGTTTCTTATTGATAGCAGTTAATTAACAAAATCTCTTTGTTTGGATCTATTTGCTTAAAGACATCCTAAAACCACATATAGATGGTTGGGAGAAGGGAGAAAAGTGTGTCACAAAGAAATTAGTTCCCCCAAAAAATTACTCGGTTTAAGAAACGCAAATGACACTTCCATGCGTTGAGATTTGGCCTGTCATTTAAACAAACAATTTGTCTTGAGGATGTGGTATGGAACTCCATATTGGAAAAGTGAAAATGAACGATGGTGACAGTGGAGATTGGCGCACCTTGTCGGTCACCATGGAAAAAGGTTCGAGCAGAGATGACCGCAGATACCTTTTGGTAAGTAGTTTATACTTAGTTTATAGTCTAAAGGGTATGGTAATCCCGCATTTACTTGTAGTTATAATTAGGTATAGCTTGTGAAACATACCTGGGTTGACAAATGTTTTCATCGCCTTGCTCTCCAGGTGGAACTTACCATCAGGTTCTTCAACCCTTTTGTGTCATTGGTCCTGCCAAGTATTCTCATCCTCATTGCGGACATCGTGAGCTTTTCTCTGCCGCTGGAAGGGCGCTCTTCCTTCAAAGTCACCTTGGTCCTCAGCTTCATCATGTTCATGGTCATTCTGAACAATCTGCTCCCTGGCGACAGCCAATGCAGCCCTCTACTACGTCAGTACACAGACACACTGACTGCCAGATACAGACTTGATATTGTTCTATTAGCACCGGTATACTTTGAATACTATCCTAGCCGAGAGTTTAAGTGTTGTCATCCACAGGTTACCATTTCTGCTGCTGTTTGGTCTTTTTGGTAGCAAGCATGCTACTGACCATGATGCTGACAGGCCTGTCTAAGAATGTCAACTTAATGCCATCAAAAAGGTTAAAATATAAATCTTTGAACAACACGAAAGAAAAAGAATCGGGAGATGAAGGTAAGTAATCTCCTAATAAACAGAAAATATTAGATTTTTTATCTTTGCTGATGCCAATCTAAAATCCAATTAAATAAGAAAAAAATATAAAAAAAGATAACGTTACATTCAACAGAAGACCCACTTTGTATAATGATGAACATGGATAGACGTGAATTGAGGAAATTGGCAAGATATCTTGTGAGGTTTTTGGATGTTTTCACAGAATCCAAAGCCGAAATTGCTGTCATAAAGCTAAACGCTTCAGTGGAGGATAGTCCAGCCCTCCAGAAGTTAGTCCATTATCTGGAAACCATGACGACACAAAACTTGGAGAATGAGAAATGCCAAACCTATGCTTACAAGCTTGACAAAATTGGGTTCTGTGTCTACCTATCTATCGTAATCGCCTACACAGTCATCATGACTTACATGTTTTCCGGATATACATGCAAAATCGACCATTTTGGTTTCTGGGAATAGTCCTCATTCAATAACAGTTACACAATAAGGAAGGTGTTACCTAAAGCATGTAATAGATCTTAGTAAGAAAATTATCAAATAGATTAAGGTACTTGAATATATATTTTATTGCATTTGAATTGGAATATATTGTACCAAAAAGTATTTGCATGAACAAAACGATGAAAATGGAGATTTCTAAATGGAATGGCAAAGGAATGTAAAGGCTTGCAACGTCAATGCCTTAAATGTAAGAGCAAGCGGCATTGAGTATCTGTGAATGATCTTGTTCTCGACTTCAGACACACTTATTGAACAGTCTGTCAATCTTCTCATCCACCTGCTTGGGACAATACTTGCGGTATCTCTCTGGGTGTTTGGAGAACGCCACCTCTTCACATCTGAGCACAAAGAGCATTGACTTATTTTTTTCTGCCTTGTATACCTTTTATTTAAATATAGTATACTACCAAAATTAAAGAAAACATAATGTCAAGTATTGCAGATGCATTAAATTATTCATAACATGTCTAGTTAATCAAATTATAGGATGATTGGTTTCAGTGTTTGAATGTGGAAGGAGTTTTCTATTTTCAGCAATTGTCAACGGCAATTTAACATGGTCCAACTCTAAATCCCATGCAGTGTTTCACTGTGGTGTTAAACCTGTGCAGAAAGGTAGAGTAGGCCTTGGACACCAGCTCTTTCTGGGCTTTCCAGATGGCAGCACTCAGCTCTGGGTCTGGCAGTGCCCAGCCTTCCTGGGCCTTGCAAAGCTCCTCAAATCCCTCGTTAAAAGCCTTCACGGGGTTATGGTAGTTATATTAACGGACGTTGTCATGGCAACTGAAGTACACGGTGTTAACAGACTGGTAAAATCAATACATCAAAAGGTAGCTTGAGAAACAAAGCACTGTATGATGAGAGAAGGCAGTAGGACAGCATTGAAAGAGGGTTGGGTTTTTGGACATCATATGGGGCCACTTTAATTTGACATGAATCGGCAGATCGCTTCTTACAATACATTTTATAAACCTTTAACAGTAGACATTTAACCTGACTTCAATAAGAAATGTGTGCATTGTTTCCTACCTTGAATTTATCTTTGATCAACTGACGGTCTCTATCTTTCAGCTGAATGGATCAGACATGTGTTTGGTATAGCCCAAGAAATATGCTTATAAGAAGTGACCTATAGTAAAGCTTTCAATGTCTCTCACCTTGTCACCTTGCTTGAACTTGGGTAGATTCCTGTCAGATAAGCTTTTTGCTAACTTTCTCCATCTGAAAAGCACAAGCACAGGGGGGATACGCTTAAAATGCTGTCTCGAAGTAGACATTCGTTTTTTAACCGTCTACCATTGCTTTCTTCCGAGTGCCTTACCTGTGCTGGTGCACCTGTCTCTGTTCCTCTATCAACTTGCTGTACAAAACCTCTGGATCCCTGCCGTTGTCTTTCACCAGATTGAACAGTTCTGACCTGCAGACAGATGTCCTTGTCACATCTAAGCTGACACCTCCGCTAATAGACAGACTGATATTCCATGCGGAAAGCTGGGCTACACTGCTAGACAAACGCTAACAGGAGCAATAATACCAGCAGGGTTGATTGGGTATAAGAACGTTTTTTTCCCTTTCCCTTATTTTTTGCTAAAGAAAAAAGAACCTACTTCTTCAGGGACTTCAGTAAGTAGTTAAAATTATTTAAGAGGAAGATGGCACGCAGGGCATGGTCCTCATAGACCTTGGCCTTATTCTGAAGGTTACATCGGAGGTTTTCAAGGGCTTCACCTGAATGGCAGAGGACACAGAGAATACCTAAAAAAAAAGGATGCAAATGTGCAAAAACCGAAAAGCAATTTGTGCATATTCATAATGTGGGTATTTAGAATAAATATTTAGATACAGATATAGGCACGCAGTTTGGGTGTTTCCTCCTTCGGCTTGCCCCCAGCTTTGTCCTTTCTCCTCTTAACCCGTTGGTCATCTTCTTGGCTCAACAGACCCATTTCCACTTCCAAAAAAAAAAAGGAGAAAAGTTTTTTTGCATTCCCCACTGCATTTCATTTTGAGACAAGGATGCACGAGAGATAAACCCACCGCCAACATTAGACATAAGCCATTTTCGTTTTTACCGAGATCTTCTTGGCTGCTCTGAAAAGTGCTGGCCTCTTCCGTATTTGGGATTCCAATCTCTTCAACTTGGGGGCACAGCAGGAAATTTACATTGATTTTATAAAGCAGCAAATGCTGCAGGAACATAATGGTCTGTAAGGGAGAGTATGAATTATTAGTAGTAATTATCACAAATAAAATGCATTATTTAAAACCCAAGAGCGCCGTTTTACAGGACAGCCCCTAGCCCCCCTTACTGAAAATGCAAATATGATACTTTTTTCTTGAAGTATTTTGTAGGGTGAATACGATGGAATTGAATAGAACATAAAAAGTGTTGAACCGTTAATTTTTGATTTGCCTACGTTCCGGGTCAGCTCATGAACAGTTCCATCCTTGGGCATGTTCTTGTCTGGACTGCTCTGCAAAGGCCAAAGGCAAAACTTAAGGGCAGGAATGTATCCAACTCCCCTAAATGTACAGGGCAGGAGTGTACCCAACTACCCTATATGTACATAGTGTATATATATATATATATGTATATATATATATATATAAATTAATAGGCTACCAATTGAATACATTATTTTCCTGAAATCCCTGTGTACCTTGATGTAGCTGACAAATTCCCAGAGAGTCGTATTCACTGTGGTCCTCATATTAAAATTGAGGGTCGTCAACTTGGGAAATTGCATGGCACTTTTTACCTAGTCAATAACGACAAAATATGTCACACACCGGAATACATTGGGTATCCCTATTTTTCAATCAGTGTGAAGGGGAGACATGCTTCATAATTACCAGTGAGGCCCTAAAGACATAGGTCTGAAAGCCGTCAAGGATAGGTAACAGTGCGGCAAGGGCAGTGAGTTCGTGACAGGAGGACGCCCTCTTGGTTGCTAAAATGATACTGTCTCCATCCTGGACCAGAATTTGAAGGGCCTCCTGTAAGAATACAAATCAGTGGTCTAGCAGGAATTAAATGGTCTAGCAGGAATAAAATTTAGCATTAAATCAGTCTTGTCCTAATTCATCACAAAACACTAACCTGGACAATGACATTGAAGTTTTTCATTAAGTTTTCAGAGTCCTCCCGGGGGAAGACTTTGGAAAGCGTGTTATATTCTGCTAGGGCCAGGGCTGGAAAGGCCTGGACAGACATGCGGTACGAATACGCCTCAATGTCTAAGACACTATGCCCTCCTGGAGACAAAACATGCCAATTCATGTCAAGAACTTGCACTTACTTGAGAACATCAAAATGTGTGTATGTACATAAGCCTCCTCACCAGTTTGCTGGCTCTTCCTGTAGGGAGACTCCATGACTGTGTTGTGCACAGCTGGAGAGAGGTGGTTTCCAAATGAACCACAGCTAAAGTGGTTTTTCAACTCTTTCATAGATCTGCAAAAGGTAGATGAGCGCTGCTGGCAGTATATAGACATGAGGTCTGTGAGGAAAAGAAAAATCAAGTAATGTGTCTGATTGCTTGGTAACCTCCATACCAATGGTCCTTAACCTGGGTGAAATTGAACCCCAGGGGTTCGGTGAGTTAGTCTCAAGCGTTCGGCGGAGGTGAAGACACACACACACACTGTGTGCGAGTCCGTCCGTACGAACGGTTCGGTGGATGTGCGTATGAAACTTGCGGGGTTCAGTACTTCCAACAAGGTTAAGAACCACCGCTCTACACGAACAACCCCACTTTCAAATAAGGTAAGCCATGTACTCTATATATTTTCTTGTAGAATGAATGTTTCCCAAATATTAGCATAAAACAATGTTCAATGAGAATGAGTACGTTTACTTCCAAACATCTATTTTAACTTTTCAGGACCATGGTCATGGATAGACTATTCATTCTTCACTAAGCGCCGGGGCAGAAAGGTCTCAACGGCAAGGCATTCACTCACTGAGAGGAAGTGTAGGCTTGAGGTGGCTGGGCTCCGGGTGAGTGAGCCTATCTCGGGTCCGGATCTTCAATCTGCTGCTTAAGCACTGTCCCGAGGAGCTTTTGCTCCTCCCTGTGTTGAGCGAGGGCTCGTTGTCTAGAGAGGCTTTTCTGTCCAGGGATAGGTATCTCCTGTGACAGATACTTTTCAGGCCAGACATTCTAGGAAAGGTGGCACTGCTTGATTCTAGAGGCCCAGGAACCTCTATTGATGGTGGCTTTTTGTCAAGACTCTTTAGGTCAGACATACTTGGACAATTTGCACTACTCATTTCTGAGACCACTGAATCATTAATTAATGATTGAGTGCTGACAGAAACTGCCTTTGAGACCAGTGGTAAGGCTTTGAAGTCACAGAGGTTTTTTAGCAATGGGACTTTTGGGTAGGAGCTGCTTGACTGTTGCATCGCAAACAAGCTAACAGGCTCCTGGGGTTTAGTGATGCCCATTGACTTACTTTGACTCAATTGAGTCTTACTGAGTGCTGGCTTTTTGTTTAGAGATAGTGTTTTGATCTTGCTGACAATGTTTAGAGATCCATATTTTTTGGTTGTTAACGGCATTGCATCCTCTCTTCGTTTCCTCTCACCTGCAATGACACGCAAACATAAGCTTTCCCTTTCAGCCTGAGGAAAAACAAATGGACTCAAAGCAAAATAGCTCCCTCTGTTGATCTCAAAGTATACCTCTGTACTCTGTCAGCCAATTGGCAACAGTGATAATGTAGTCAAGTCCAGACTTGGAGAAAATGTCTATTTTGGCCACACATTTTTTAAACTCTGCCATGGCCAATCTTTCCAGGATGTGATTGGGCGTCACATGTATGCAGTAGCGCATCACCAGAGCCTTAAACTCAAACTCCAGAGGTGGCACAGCTCTATCTAGTTTAGCAAACTCAAGAAAAATACAAGACATGAACCAGCCATTGGATTCAAAGCGATTCACAACAGATTGAAACAACATAAAATAAAGGAATTGAAATGTGAAAAGAATGTCTAATACAAGTATGTTCAGCTCAGGTCCATCTGGGTTATCTTCTGTGAAGTACTCTACTGCTTTTTTTACTTGCTGAAGATAAAGCATATGGTCATGCAGTTTATGTGGGAGCCTTTTTGAAAAAGACATAGAAAGAAATGGGGACGATCACACTTCACTTAATACACTGTGATTCAATGTTCCACTGGTCAACCCTGCCTTGTTGGTCACAAAGTGGAACGTATTATATTACACTTACCCAAGAAAAACAATATTGTCGGGTATATGAGTGACTTGGTAATGACTGATGGCATCATCAACGTAAAATAATGTATCTTTCAAAGTCTTATTTAAATGCAGTAGACAGTCTGTCTGGCCATGAAGAGGAATTATGACGTTACCCAGGTGCTCAAATCGGGTATCGACAGAAGTTAGTATGGTCACCTATGACACATGGGCAGAACAGCGAAACACAGTGATAATAATTTACTATGTCGCCGTTATACGCTCTTTATTATTATGTTTTAGTAATATTATACCCAATATTTTTAGTTTATTTAAAAGTAGGGACTGGGTTTAACCTTATGATCGATAACTTACCATTTCGTCTGTCTGACGTTGGCTTTTTTCGAGACATTCGCTGATGAATGAGTGAAATGTGTAATCCTAGCAAAGACAAACAAATGTTTGTTTGTTTATGAGTCTTGCCTTAACAAAGCTGAGTGCACAAGACGTTGGGGTTACAGTGGTCAAATCACTTGATGCAGATGCTAAATTATGTAGTTGTAGATTGCTAGCATTGTAGAAAGCCAACCTTCTGGAGCAGCTCCTCTATCTCAGTTTTTCGTGACCGCGGCGAGGTCTCTTCGTTTTCAATCATTTTACTCAACATTAGCTAATAGCGGACAACGAGTTGGATATTTTGGTTAGTTGATTGCTACTGAATCAATGTTGTGTAATCAACATGCTGGACAAGTGAATCAGACATTTGGCGGTAAAGCCAGATGGTTAAAAACTGCAGGCAGCTAATTTTCAGAGAGCCAAAGAAACTTTTGGCAACGGCGTGCCGAAGGCTGTTTGATACTGATGGTGGCTTACAGAAGCCGCCTAAAACACAAGTAGTGAGACAACAAACAAGACGTATTTCCGACATTCGCTTTTAATGTAAACTATTGTATTTATAATTCAGAAAATAAATACATTACAAAAGCAAAAAAAAAACAAAAAGGCTTAAACCCAAAGCAAAAAGGTTAAACGGAGCGAGAATATAAAAAAAAAGGAAATCATTTGAAAGAAAAAATGCATAGGCCAACTATCTACCCAAACCTTATATTCCCTCATAATAGGGAGATACCAACCACCTGTTTAACAGGAATTAAGAACTGTTTTTGATTATGGGGGTTAAGAAGTTCACAATGCTTTGCAGAGAATCCCGTTTCCATTTGTGATCTTTAGGGTTCCTGCCGTTTTGTCATTGCCTAAGAAAAAATAAATACAAATACATTGTGGTAAAACAATGATCATAGATTCAATAAAGTACGAATGATAGTGTATCTACCTTTTAAGGTTGGGCATACCTGTTTAAACAGTTGAGCGCCAAGATAGTTAGTTGCCATGCTTCTTAGGTTTGTCTTTCCACCCACTTTACATCTCACATAGCCATACACATTAGCCCACTGTAAAGCTACACCCATGATCACCACTACCTGAAGAAGAAATGAGAGTATACCATTGTTATTCCATTTCCAAAGTAGAAAATCAAGAAGTCAATGGTTTGCAAATTAAAAAAAGCTGCTGAATGATATGCTGCTGTAATTCTTAACTCACCAGCCACTTAAACTTGAAGGAAAAGATGGTGCTGAACACAAAAATGACCCAAAAGATGGGGCACACAATCAGGCCAAGCCAAAAAATTCTCGCCTCAGAGTTTGAGTTGACCTTTCTGCTAGTTGCCTACAATCAAGAAAAGCATAAATGATAGTATGTACTGCATTTCTATTTTTTACAATCCAATTTTAATAAGGCTGACTGTTGTTTATTTCAAACCTATTCAACTGAAAGATTCAGAAGAGGCAACCATTCCAAAACACAAGGCATTACCTTTCTTGATTCAAACACCCAATGATTCTGCCCATCTTCATCAACCTGATTCCACCACCGTAGGCCTACCAACAATCGGCCAGTGACATTCTGAAAAATAAGTGTGTGACAATTAAAATTTGGAATTAATATTTAAACTTACACTAAATGCTGTTACTCCAATCCTGTCCCAGTAGCCTTCTGTACCACTCACCTTCACAGTCCAGAAATCACATGAGAGAAGAAGAATAATGGTGACCATACTGGCAATGAAGCTGCCATTTAGCATATCACAAATCAAGTAGACTATGATGGCAGACGTGCGGAAGAAAAGATGGAAGAACGAGGCTAACGGATGCCTGCAAAACAAAGGTTTTATTTATTCCATTGTATTTTATTTGTTTCTATGAAACGCAAAGGATTTAATCAGTACCTAAAACTGAAACGTGTTAGTAATGCATACTGATGTTAAACTGAGCATTTTAGGACGTACTTGATTTTTGACTTGTTGACCTGGTTGGCAGCATCATCATCATCTCCAAAAAGTGGAGCTTCCACAGAATCCTACAACAGAACAACGTCAGTTAAAGCCAAAAAATCTACCAAAATTGGTATTTGGCTGGATTGCCAAAACAAACGTATAGAGGAATGTTTCAATGACCAATTATCTTGCAGAGCTTCCAATATTAGCTGATATTACATTGTTTTTTCTGTAAATGACTAGTTTTTTAGAGTTAATTTGCTTTGCTGTGGTACCAAAATTATCACATAGACAAGATACTATGCTATGGCTACAGTTAAAAGCAGTCACAAGTCTGTGTTAAGCCGGTGTAGTTGTGCACATAACATTACATAATATTTTTGGGGCGAGCGGAGAAAATAGAGAACTTGTCTCAAACTCAGTACCAAATAAATACTTTAGCAAATAAACGACTTTAAAAACACAAATTGTTTGGATGGGTAAACATGCTGAATACTTATACAATACACAAACAATCTTTAATTTACCTGTCTCATCATCTTTCAAAGAACAGTAGAATGCACTTCCTGATGACGTGGTTGTAAACAAAACATGTGGAAAGACCCATTTTGACGGTCTAAATTTCTGCCTGATTAGAACAAGTCCCAAATAAGAGGAGGCGTGGGTAACTACATTACTTGGAGCGACGCTTTTGTCAATTGGTCACGTTTTAGTCCAGTTTTTATTTTATTTCAGGCACATTCGTAATTGCATACTGTAAGATTGATTGGTACTTTATTGCCTCAATTTCCGCTCCATAAATGGCAAATAATAGGTGCAAGAAACCATAAGAAAAATATTATTCGAAATATGCGTACATTTCAAGGTTATACAAATTTGTGAACATTCTACAGTTTAGCAGAAAAAAAAACATGCGCCCAAATAAATGTAGTTGAAAGATAGTCAAATGGTAAATTGATTCCAGAAGCTTCAGATGCCAGTTTTAGATTAACTGCATCTTCTCTGCAATTTTTCTAACTTTATTGCAGTCAATGTTTAAGCTGTAGAACCACAAGCTCATCAACTTTGCCCACAGTATTAACTGGGCTCATGTGACAGCCATCCTCTGGGAGACAAAGGTCACCCTGCAATTCCTTTAGCGTCACAAACTCTCAAGATGCTGAAAGTGCCAGTTGCATTTTGTGTCCTCTGTTTTCTCGGGGCAGCAAACGCCCTCTTCAAACAGTGGATTCCTGACACTAACTATGAGAATAAGACGAATTGGGATGGAGGTGTTGTACCTTGTGGTAGTGATCGAGTGCTCTTTTCAGCACTCGGAAAAGTGGCAGTCTATGTGGAGACAACACATTCTGTTCAAGAGATGAGACTGCCGGTGGTTGGGGAGTTCATTCTGAACTCAGGGTCTGGCTTTTATGTGGGAGGTGGAGTAGAGCCTGGCTGCGGAGTGGGTCTCACGGCACACTTCAAAGACTCAGAGCCCTTGCAGTGGTTTAACCCGGCTCTGTGGCAAGCCGCCTCTACAATGGACGACATGGAAAAGGGACGCCATCTGTTCTCAGTGCACGAACAGAGCGTCCCCTGTCAGCATGACGACGTCGTGTTCAGACCCCGTTCCTCGTTCCGTGTGGATGTCACGTCCAGCCAACCGAGTGTGCCCGTGCAGAGTGTGTCTGTCCTGGCTAAGCAGTTCAGCAGCAGTGCTGAGTTCTCTCAATACCTTAGTTCAGGATGCGGCCGTCTGCAGTTCCACGGTTCTTCAAGCCTCAGTGTTGGGGGTTCAGGCTGCAGTGACCCCTCTGGCTGTGACTGCGGCAACTCTGCTAACCATGAACGGATCTGTGGCAGGGTGACATGCCACTTGCTAAGCTGTAAGAATCCTCTCCGCCCCGCAGGACACTGCTGCGATGTGTGTGGAGCCATTGTCACCTTGCAGTACACCACGGACTTCAGTCTGGAAGCATACCGTCGACGACTGGAGCACCTCTTTCTTAGCCTGCCAGCATACAAGTCCATCCAGCTTGGCATTTCTAAAGTGCTTCTAAAGCCACAGTGGTTCAGGGGGATTGTCCCTGGTTTGGCCTCAGCGGAGATCCAGGCAGTGATGCTGGATGGCGAGACAGGCTCACAGTCTGGTTTGGTGGCGGAGGCTCTTGCTCGTGATATAGTGAAAGATGCCCGATCTCAAGGCTCTCACTTGGGTATTGCTGGTGCAGAGTTTCAGGCCTCTTCTGGAAGCAGTAGCAGTGGCCAAGGCAGCAATGCTGGGGTGGTAGTTGGAGCTGTGTTTGGGGCTCTTATCTTGGTAGCCGCCCTTGGTCTTTTGGTGGTTCTATACCAACGAGGAATTGTAAAAATGCCCTCCATCAACCTGCCTTCTTTAGCCATCTTGAAGAAAAATGTTGAGATTGAAGATCTTGGTGGGCCTTTGGACCGTGGCTTTGATAACCCTATGTTTGATAAACCCACCATAATGCCCGCTGTACCTGGTCTGTATGATACGAATAACTCAATTTCCATGACTCAGTCAGGCGTGCATTTTGTAAACCCTGTGTATGATGAGAATGAAACTGATTTTAGTTCTGAAATTTGAATGTATTCACACTTATAACCCAAAAAAATTCAATCATAAAAAACAAAATCATCATCAATGACTTTATTTCATACAGAAATTGTGTATCATCACACAAACTTAATACACAAAAATACATTATTGTCTTAATGTTTAAATAATTATTCTGGATTAATAAATAAAATAACATTTTGAGCTGTCATATTTGGAATAGCTGTGAAACTGTCTCATTTTTATCACATAACTGAATTCACTATCGTAGCTTGACCATGTCAATAAAATCTGAATTCACTTTTAATTAACCAAATGCTGGTTTTCCCAAAGAGATTTAATTCTCAAGAAGGGCAATGGATTAGCACTATACTAACAAATCTGAAACAATTAATTATAATTGAAATTCAAAAGAAAAACAGGCTTTCTCAAGCCTAGAGGAACAAATACTTTAATTTGACAGCAGAAAAGAAAGAGTCAGTTCAAACATGTGTATTATCGATCTTACTGTAACATATATTACATATTTTTTGTTTTATTCAGAAGGGATAAAACAAATTTTACAACAAATGCACTTATAGAGCGTGTCAAATCAAACTGGGCAACAGGCTGTTTTTAAGCACCACTAGATGGAAGTATTTATTAAGGTTTGCAGTCTTTAAGGCTCAGCACTATCCCAACACATTTAGGCAGAGTAAGGAAAACTATACCTGGTTATAATACATTCACAGGAGATTATATAACACGTACCATGTTTTACTACATCTTGTAAAGAAAATTTGATACTATAAATACCCGCAGTCTCTCATTGATCTTAGTCTTTTTATTAGAAAACCATCGCTATGATCTTCAAGGTTAGTGGATAGTAGGCGTCATTACGGCTCTGCGTGGAGGACCTTCTTTGGCAGTGGGTCACTAGCACTGACCAGATAAACCATATTGTCTTTCTTTGAAAGCCAGGCAGTAGCATACAGCGGCTCCATGAGGGCAGCCTTGTATTTGTGGAGAGGTGTCATGGAGCCAGTCACCTTGTAAAAAGTAATCGAGCCCTTTGTGAAGTCTATATATATCCCGACCCTTGTGATGTCGCCAACTTCTAAGGGTGTTTCGACATTATCGTGCCACACGGAGAAGCTCCTTCTCTCCAGGCTTAAGCACCAGGAGAAGTCGTTCCCTGTGATGCAGCCGCTGCTTTCCTTACTTTGGCAATCAATGCTCTTACAGGTGACTCCAACATGTGCCCCCTCTCCACTCATCTCCACCTCAATGTAGTGCCGTCCCATGTAGAGGCTCTCTGAGGTCATGACCTGTCGCCAGTGCTCAAATCGTGCCGGGCTGTTTGGATAGCTGTGCTGCCAGGGACTGGTGTTGGTCACCTTTCGGTTGTCCTCGGTAAGGCGTAAGAAATGGTGAGTTGTGTCTGGATCAAAGCTAAGACTGCCGGAATCTGAGGAGTAAGTCACGCAAAGTTTATTGTACACTGCAACGAGTACGGTATTAATGCAATGAAATGATTTGGTTGAGTAAATACTTTGATATGAAGCAGTGATTCATTACAGACTCATGTTAGGCACACTTACACCTTAAAAAGTCCTCGCGCGTCTCGGGATCAGGCAAGGTCAAGGAGTCAGCTTCAGGCATCTCTGCACTGGCCATGCGTTTAATGCCTGGCTTTTCTGTAGAGAAAGGTCATTGTATTAAACAAATACCGTATTTTGAAAGCCTGTGAATTTTGTTTCATACGGTTTTGCCCACCATTGATGCACATCTCCTGTAGTTTTTCTCGGTACATTGCGAGGATTCGGCCACCCAGCTCTTGTGTGCACTGAGTCAGCACTGAGCTGAAGGACTCTAGGTGGTCCATGGGGTCAATGTAAGCACCAGTAAAGTCGATGTCCACCTCCTCTTTCTTCCACTCACAGTAGTCCTGCATTGCAGACAGTGGGATTTAGATGGCAAAGGGCATTTGGATTTGAGCCATTGATTCGTAACATCAGGTAGAATATTAATTTGGATAGTGGCATGTATGTGTGTTTAAAATGAATCAAAGCCTTTTTGGTTTTAAATGCAGCACAAAAACAATGCTATATAAAGGCTGAAAAAACATAGGCTGCATAGTTTCACACTGTAGAGGCTGAAGATGGGATGTGCCATTCTCTGATGTTGAAATCCTCTACCTGCAGGAAGTCCACGTCCTTCTTGTTCCTTGACAGCCTCTCTATCATGACCAGTGCTTTCTTCAGTTCAGCCCGCCTCTGCTCCAGGTGGGTCTGGACGTTCTCCGCCTGCTGGAGAGCCCCCCTCTGTTCCCCCTCCAGCACCTCCACTGCCCCTTTCTTGGCCTCCTCCACAAATGTCTGCAGAACACTAAACTGCTGCTCGATCACTGCGCGGATCCCGACCACTGAGTTCTAATAGAAGGCGTGAGAAAGTTGGGCAAATAGGTTATACAGTCACTATGTTCCGGTCAAAGCAAAGGATAGTGCACAAAGCTAAATTTGCAAAGGCGCCAAGGAGAATCTAACGTTCTGTCTCAGATTTGCAAATAAAATGTTAGTATAAAAAAAGTTTTGAAATGAATGAACGGTTTAAAACATAGATTGTACTAACCTCTACTGATGCATTGTTGCTCTGAAGCTTGTCAATGGCTTTCTTTGCGGTTGAGAGGGTCGTCACAATCTCTTCCTGTTTCCTTTGCAGCTCCATCTGAACAATCATAAATTAACTCAAATGTAACAATGCTGTGTGGGGCCAAAAGCCACAGGATTCCTTTTACACCCCAATGTAACAACAGTGTCCTAACCTTCCTGCATTGTGAGTAAAAATGGCAGATATTTGGAACAGCTAAGGTAGGATCTATGGAGTATTTGGATTATATCACATGTCAGACACGGGGTGAATAGTTAGTCTTGTGACAAGTCTCTCCAAGCCCACATTCCAAGAAGCTATTTAAACTATCCTCACGGATAAAGAATAAAATAAAAAAAAGGCACTTTGTAATTTGTGTACAGCTACTCAAGTGTTCGTCTCACCTCGATCTGCTTGCGTGCCTCCACAACAGGTGCCGTGATGTGTCCTTGGTGCTCCTGGCTTTCGCACTCCCGACACAAACAGCAGCTGTCGGTCACGCAGAACAGGTCCAGTGGAAACCGATGCTGCTCACAGCTCCGGCACTCGATGTCGTGCAAAGGCTCCACCAGCCAGTGGTTCTGGAACTTGCTGTTCTCCAGGTGGGGTCTGAGGTGACCCTCGCAGTAGGACACCAGACAGGTAAGGCAGGACTTGATCGCCTTCGCGGGGGTCTCGATGCAGGAGTCACAGAGCACATCGTCGGGGCACGGCGGGCTGGAGGACTCGGGGGCGTTGCCTTCGGGCTCCTCAACGCCGTTAGGGTCCGCTTGATCTTCGCTGTTTGACTTGGGGAGCTGTCGGTTTTCCATGGAGGAACTGTTCTCGTCCTTCTGCTCCATAGCCTCCGAGAGGTAGCCCCTGAGGAATTTTCTTTTGTTGACAGGTTTAATTCACTGTACTATCTGTACTGTCATGGGTCTTTTGCAAAAAGTATTAAACTCCACATTCCGTACTGATCATTCTCACCCTTTTCCTCCTGGAACTTACTTTTAACAAGAGCAAAAACTGGGAACCACACCTAAAAGTGAATCAGCAAGAAGCAGCCTGCTCTCATTTCACCCCCACCCCCTTTTCCCTTAAGGCCCTTCACACCAGACGTGATTTTTTTTGGTTGAAGTCAGCCATTGCTATGATATATAAATTAAAAAATATATGAGTAATGCAGACCATGACACATACCTTTAACTACAAGCTCACAGATCTATTTGTTGAGATTAGCATTGTAGAAGGGTGGAGACACCAAGTGTTTTGTTACAGGAATTGATGGCACAGCTAGACAATGTGCTTCCTTTCGATAACATTTATACTGGAATGTTCTGGGAAAGGTAAGGAGCAGCTTTATTTATTCCAATATACCACTTTCTGTGGGCTGCTGCTGTGCTGTGTATACAGTATACAATCTGAAGTATTTTGACAGTAAACAAAGTCTTACTTTTAATGCAAGGAAGGAAATGTTGATAGTTATCTGTCCCGATAGCCCATTTGGCATAGAACAGAATGCTACTAGTAGGTATCAAATAACATTTGATACCTTTTCTATTGTTTCATAACCTCTTCTTTCAACTAAAGCCATACAAGTCACAAAAAACACCTTAAAGCATCTACAAAATCACTTAAGTGTGAAATATTAGTTTATTGAGCAAAAACAGTAATTCAAAAATAACTTAAAAAATTAGGCATTGACTGTTAATATGTAATCGATAATATATCTAATTTCTATTTATGATCTACTCAGTTTTACTCTAAACATAATCATTAGGAGCCAAATATTGGCCTACTATTGTCAGTTACGCAACCAGAAGGTGCTTTGACTGAATGTAAACAACCTGTCAAGAAAAGAGGATAATATAACATCAACAACATGATTTAGTCAACTGTATTAATGAACTAATGATAATAAATGTTTAAAAAAATAAGTATCTCAAAAGACACTTTGCAATAAATGCACAGGCACAGGAAAGGGAGGCACAGTGGATGGTGGTGCACACCCTACAAGGGCAAGCGGCGCAAAAAGGTTCAAGAGGAGGGGCAACCCCCCCTAAAATCCTCTGTTAATTATTCCACGAGGCACAGCATGGCTACGCTATTGAGGACACCACTGTCTATTTTCAAATGTATTCATTCATAAGGTAGTGCTCTGCGTTTCCCTGAGGTGCTGTCTCTCTTGTCCCCATGCTGCTTTGATTCAACTAACCTTTTCAACCCCTCTTCTACATATCTGGACAGACCAAAGCGACCCTGCTGGGGATTTAGCTCCAACAGCTCTTCCTTGTCTGAGACATTGGTCCTGACAACGTCCCCCCCCTCCTGGGTCAACAAACAAGCCTCCGATTGGCAGGTATATTGAGACGTCTTCCGGGTCCAAACAAGGCGCGCTCACCACGGCGCTCCGCTAACCTTTAAGGGTGGATGAGTTTCCAGTGAGGAAAGAAGCAGTAACAACATGTGTTGTCTGTGGAAAATAAAGGCAGAGGTCATGGAGCATGAGCTCAACAAGTTAGCGTAGATCACAATGAATGTAAGACCTACATACTGTAACATGACATGGACGTTGTGAATTAATTAATTTAAAAATGAATGCATGGTTACTTGTTATGCCCAAAGAATAATATCCACAGTAAAACAAATGATTACGAAAGTAACACAAAATCATTAAAACTCCAATGCTGAAAATGAAAATACTTTTACCTACATTTCCGTCTCCTTCCCCAGTCGCCTCTCACAGGGCCGTGTCCTCTATGGCGTCGGGCTCCTCGATGGTCTCGAGGCGTCGCTGGCAGGCCTCCAGGATCTTCTTGCGGGGCCCCAGGGGGATGTGGATGCTCTTCAGGTCGTGGTCGGAGCACAGCAGCAGGGCCTCCAGGTCAATCTTTTCCCTCTTGAAGATGGAGATGAACTCGCTCATGCTCTGCGTGGCCAGGAACACCTCCAGGGGGCTGGTCTCCGCCTCGTCGTCGTCGTCCAGCCCCAGCTCCACCTCGTCCCACGGCACGTCCTGCACGTTCCGCTCCTGCAGGCTGTGGGCGCTGCCGATGCTGTCCTCGTCCAGGCTGGGCGAGCGCTGCAGTCGGCTGCGCAGGCGCACGGGAGACGCGCCGACGGATCGCTCGGTGCCCGCCACGCTGCCTTCGTCCCTGGCTCCGATGCCGAACATCCCCCCGCTGACGTAGTTCCTCCGGAACACCATGGTGCCCAGGCCTGGCCGGTTGAACAGGGAGTCGTGCCCCGAGTCGGTGCTGATCACCGAGTAGTCCACGTCGGGCCCGTGGAGGTCCGGCTCGCTGATGGCACGGGAGATGGCGTCCTCGTTGTCGCCGGGGAACATGTCGCGGATGTTGCGGCGGCCGCGGTCCCTGGGGTAGACGTAGGTGCCCTGCTTGAGGAACATGACGTCGTTGCCCAGCTGCAGGCCCGAGAGGGAGCGCACGCTCTTCCTCCCGTCCTCGTATATCTTGAAGGTCCCATCCCCTTGCTTCCTCTTGTCCAGCCTCTTCTGTATCTTCGTTTTCCCCCTGGATGTGGCATGAAGAGTAGCCTAAAAGGATGTGAGCAATTCATAATAAGGACAGATCCTGCGGCAAGCATGTGATATGTGATGTTCATGTTCATGAATTTATAGTATGCAATTGTGTGCACATTTCACACCATCGGTTATGAGCCTATAGTAGTAGTTCATTTACACGTCGGTATTTCTCTGTATATGTAGGTGGTGTGGTGTGCAGAAGACGGACATTACACGTCGGTATTTCTCTGTATATGTAGGTGGTGTGGTGTGCAGAAGACACAGCAGGATGAAATGTTACCAAAGTGACCTGAGAGTATGGCACACTGACGGTGGCTGCGTTGAGGCGGTGCAGCTTGCGGCTCACTGAGCTGCCGGTGTAGCTGGAGAAACTCATGGCATCCGATACGGAGGGCTCTGACGCCTCCCGGTGGAACTTGCGCTCCATGCGCTTGTGGTGCTTCCTCTGCAGCTTGACACACTCCTTGATGCGGCGCTCGGCCTCGCGGAACGCCCGTTCTTTCAGCTTACCCACCAGCTTGGGGTTGAGCGCCGTCTGCTTGGCAGCGATGGAGTCCAGGTAGCGCACGCACTCCATGTGGCTCTTGGTGGCGGCCATGTCCAGCGGGGTGTGGTAGTCGTTGTCCAGACACCACACGTTGGCACCAAACGACACCAGGAAGGACAGGCAGTTGTGGTGGCCATTGGCGGCGGCCAGGTGGAGCGGCGTGTTCCCCCACATGTCACCCTTGTCAGGGTTGCCCCTGCGTGAAACACAGGGAGGGTCATTAGACAACAGAGAAGTAGCTTCAAATACAAAACGTTTTTAATAGAAACGGGGTATACAAAACAAAAAAAAAGTGGAACTACAGTGTAAAACAGGTCCAGAAGATACTTCACTATCTTAACAAAGGAGGTGAGGAGTAGTTCTAGCCTTCTCCTACATGTTGATGAGCCTAAATATAGCATCGGTGTTAGTCCATGATTTTTTAATTATGTTTTCCGCACCGACTTCTCGTCCATAGCTTGTTTGAGCGGCCTTCATTTATAATTGAAAGCTTAACACCAACGTTATGAGTTCAAAGTACTCCATACAATTGACATGAGCTCTTGTCCAGATATGTGGTGCTGTTGCGGGGTGTAAGACACAATGAGACTGGATAGTAAAATGCCTACAATGTCCAGTAATATAAGAGGACTAGGGAATTTCTATGGGGTCTTCTGTATTGCATATATTAATTACTTCATCCATCCATGACCTGAGGGTCACCTGAACTAATGTACTGTTACCGTCGGACTGTAACATGAACACAGGCTTGCCAGCACTCTGGCTCCACCGCCGGTCTCCTATTTCAGGGGACACAAGTTGGGTTCCGCCTGTGGTTGTACCACATATAGCTAGATAACTACTGATGTCATTCAGAGTTTATCCTGTGGTCCTGTAGTATTACAATTGACTAAACCCTCAACCCTCTTCGGAATAAAATAGGCTTTAAAGACCTGCTATGCAACTTTGCATTCAGAGTTGCACTTGCACAAAAGTTTAAACAAAATAAGCATGCTTTCTTAAAAAGATGTTATTGGTCTTAAATATAGTGTTTTAACCACTTTTTATGCCAACTTAATTTTCTGTCCCAGAGTCACCAGCTCTTTGAGGAATCACAACAAAGAAAATTTTGTTGACAACCAAAAAGTTCCACAGAGAAGTAGCTTAATTAGGGTATAATAAGATATTTTATTATAAGTAGACCCATATGTTTATTTATGAAGACACTAAACATTGTTGAAAAATGTAATACAGAGTGTGCAATACATTTTGCAGACATCTGGGGATCAAACTGGTGGAATTCACTGCAATGCATGCTTCATTGAAGTCTGACTCTATTAAAAGTAACATAAAAAAATAGATTAGATAAAAAACCTCTGTCGAAGGAGTGTCCCCACGGTCCACCAACAGAGTTGAATCAATATTGAATGAGCTCTGGATGAAGTCATCACAGAAATGTATTATTGATCAGCAGCGCTGCAGGGGTTTCACAAGTGCAAGAGAATGGTGTGCCGTGCGCAACCCTGCCAGACCAAAGATTAGCACTCCCTCACCTGCCTGACCTTGATTTCAACCACGCAGCAACCAAACCCTGAGTGTCCTGACATAACTCCTAAATAACCCAGAACAGCGCAAGGGACTCTTGCGGAATGTGTCAGGGCCTGTAAACAGGGCACTGTGCCCAGAAAACAACAATCCAGTAATTATTCATACTTGTGGGTGTGAAAGGAGGTAAAACATTTGGCTACCCTAAAGCATTATATTTCTGTGTAGAACTAGACGATTGTGAATATTGAAACAAGAAACTGACTGTACTCCAGGTTCAAGAAAAAATCTTGTCAAAACATTTGCCACCGCAAAATGTTACACAAGAGCGATAACAGTAATCCAGATTCACTGCTTCTATCGAGTCCATTTACCTAAGTCAGTTACAATACAATATTTACTCGATATCCAAGCTATACATATATATACATATTTATATATATATATATATATCTGTCTAGTCCACTCTCTGTTGCATCTTCCCAATAAAGTTGTCAAACATTATTTTCAACCCTTTCCCCCACTGGCTATCATGACTGTTGGAGCCTGCCGAGCAGTATAACAATGACATTGACTAGTGGCTTATCTTTAGTGCCAAATGACTGTCTGGCTTTACAGAACAGTGGGTTATTTTCACACCGAGCCAGTGTTGCATACTTGTTGGTACTAAATGTCTTAGGGGTTCTGGTTTCCCGGTAGAAAATTTAGTCCATGGGACATTTTGTGATAAATTAGACTATAAACAAATTGAACCTAATTTATCAAGTACTAAAATTCTGGCATCACAAAACTACATCCCTAAGGTTTCCAAGTATGTTCATGAACATCAAAAACGAACTGCCAATGGCCAAACATGGTCACAAATTAAACGAACAATAGCGTAGCATTGTGATGAATTGAACAGAGTCAATCAAATTCTTGTCAATTAAACTTTTTCACAAGGTCGAGGGGCCTCTTAGCTGGCAGGAAAACCAGGTCAACCAGATATTGAAACAGGCTTTTGTATTCGGTCGCTGTTTCTTTATGGCAGGTCACTTTCATGGGGAATTTTACTTCTACAAATTAAATTGTATGCATGAAAATTATGTGGATATTATAGCCATGATAGTTGGGTGTTAATAATTAGTACCTACCTATCTCTTGATGAAAAAAAAAACGTTTAAAAAAGACAACAACAAAAGCCACAACAACATAAAAACATGAAGAAACGGGAATGAACTTTAACCAAGTTCTGGAATTGTTAATTGTTGCATCACGGAACCATAATTTCAAACACCCCAATAGTGGCACTGAGGCCCTACAAATGTACGTTAGAAGCGATGCCAGTCAAAGGTGGAGGAAAGCACATGGTTTAAAGGTGAATATATTACGATGTGTCTATTTAATTATTTTGCAAAATTTCAGAGGTGGGGTTGGGGACGGAATTTTTTTTGTCAAGGAGTTTGAACATATCGAGATAAAAACAAAGTTAGCCGCACTACCGATCAAGTAGCTGCATAAACATCTCACCGCTGTGTTGATACTGTCTGGCCATATTGACCTTTCGGTACCATCACACGTTGCTCATCTAACTAACTATTTAGTGTTTGGACTGAAGTTGCAATATTACAGCTTGGTGAAGCTGTTAAGTTAAAGCAGCGTGCAATTCTAATTGTTAAGTCCCTGTTGTTGGACCACTTGCAATGGCTGTATACTTTTTTATGGCCCAAATTCTTTTTTTGGGCATGTGAAAGTTGTAACCTTACATAACGCTTACCCTCTGCCCACTATCAGTCGCAAAGCCTCCAAGTTGCCATGATAGGCGGCCCATAACGTTGGTGTCATGCCATCCTCGTCTGGTGCGTTCAGATCCTTCCTAGTTGCCTCCTTCAGTAGGTCTAAGTAGCCATCCCGGGCCGCCTTATGGTACCTGTCATTCATCATGGTATAAAATTAGCGGACCCTCGACTCCATTCATTTTTATCATCATCTGCCCAGTTAACAGACTGGGACTGCTGCATTGGTACTAGCCTACAACACCGAACCGCCATCGTAGCGGACACATATTTAGGTAACGAGGGTGTGTGTTCGGTAACCAGGGACACCCGTGATCTATGTGTTGGCTGAACAGTGCTTCCGGAGGTCAGCA
Organism: Galaxias rostratus; assembly: GCA_036024795.1. Lineage (NCBI taxonomy): Eukaryota > Metazoa > Chordata > Actinopteri > Galaxiiformes > Galaxiidae > Galaxias > Galaxias rostratus. Next base: position 9,284 of record JAVQJS010117732.1, on the reverse strand, counting down.
AGTAAAACAAGAATTAGTCCGCTTTTGCCTACTTTTTTTTTCGTCTGTAGACGATTCCAATGCTTTTGAAAAGACCACGCAGACTAATTATTGCCCAACAAAATGAACCGCAATGTTGCATAAAGAAATAAAGAGTAATGTGTAATTGAATAGGCTTCAAGCACCACCTCGTTAATTTAACCAAAAAAGGTTAATTATGATGTTTATTATTTGTAGGCCCATAAAACTATCATAAATCCAGCTGTCATGAACCTTCCAGTGATGAGAAAAAGTTAGTGAGTGCTTCCTTACCATATCCTCCTACTGTTCTGTTGTCACATGTGTATTTATTGACATGTATGAGTGTGATTTACACAATGTCCTAGGTAAACCACCGTGATAGATGGATATAAAAGCCATAAAGACTGTGGCTACTTCAGGATCACATTCACTACCAGGTAGGTGAATACCAATCAATTTCCTCTAATCAGCCCTTTAATGACCACTGATAAATTGGCTTTAGGCTAAATATTTTGGAGACATTTTCAGTTTTTGACAGAATATCCAGAGCAATATCAGTAAAGACAAATTCGTTTCAAAAGCGGATTGACTCACCTGTTTGTGTATTTTTAGTGAGATTTACATAGGATGCATGGCATCCCACAAACATTGTAGTATTCAGAGGATCTTTGGCAATATGCTTGCTCCTAGTAATCCTGACAGTGTAAGTATGAGTTGCACGGTTGAAAATACAGTATTGAGTGTAGTGTATTCCTCATGAAATTATAGTTAAAATAAAGAGTGACAAAATATTTGGGGTATTTTAGCCTTTTGGCTTGCTCTATGTGTGAAAGGCTGCTTATCCAAAAGTTAGTAAATAAAGTTGATGACTGCAATTATATTGGAACCCATTCAGGTTGCCGTAAAATGTGTAACAATTAAGTTTTAACTGAATACTCTGACGTTAGAGGCTACGTCATTGGAAAGAGATATCCACAGAATGAAGAAAAAACATCATGGATCCTCATTTTGTAATTAGAGAATTAACAGCTAGGTATGATGTTGACCGCGTGTGTACACCTAAGGACAGCTCAGAAAACAAGTCCCTTAAAATATATATCTGTACTCTTTTCTGACCCAGAAACGGTTGCCACATTGTGTATTGGACACGGTGGAACTATCGGGTGGGCTTACCTGTGTAAAGTTTGAAGTGGCTAAACAAAATGAGCTGGAGGCTTAAAAGATAATAGGGTCACAATTAAGTACATTAACAAAGGTGGGGAGGTCATCTCTGTTGCACCTGCAGGAAGTCTGTTGTCATTCCAAATTGCGTAAAGCAGGCATCACCGGAATCTTGAGACAAAAGTTTCCAGGAATCTATAAATGGTCCGACTGAACACACCCGAACGCAAGGTGATTATATGCCTTTATATGCAATGAGCAATGAGTTGTTAAGACCAACCAAGGAGCTGTAAACCCATTTTATTGACAGGGCATGGATAGTTAATTATGCCACAAAGTAAGTAAGTGACAATTTTCATACAATGGGGGAGATGGCAGGGTTTACCTTGGGCGGTGGCATAGTACTGTGGGCACTTAAAAGAGATTGTGACTCCTTCGCTCTTCATAAGGGAAACCGTGTGTGCAGCACCTGCCGAGAACATCTCACGTCGATAACACCAGTGTCTTTAGCCTTTACTTTTGAGCAGCACCATTTCGTCATCATGTGTTTGAACACTGGCTATCCGTGCCATTGCTTGAGTTCTGAAAATGTGTGTGAACCATGTAGGATGACGGGGAAATATGAGAAGGAGCCTGAGGAGTCCACCTCTTCCCCCCCGCCTACGAGGAGCCAGACGGGGAGTATCTACAGCATCTCCAGCGGGGCCTCCTCTCCCAGGCGACCGGTGAAAGAGAAGGGCCAGAAGTGGGGCTGGCTGTTCTCCGGAATCATCTCCCTGAACATTCTGACGCTGGGCTCCGCCATGGTCAGCGGCAGTGCCTTCGATGAGATCGACATCACGGAAATCAACCTGCAAATCTTCCTCATCGTTATCCTCATCGCAGACACCATCTGGATGCTCTACTACATTGTCTACACCAGCCAGGAGGATCGGGCTGTTCTCTACAAAGATGGGCACGCGGGACCTGTATGGCTCAGAGGTCAATTACAGTTTCCTCTATGAATGTGATTATGAATTACACGAATATGCGTTGTTGTTGTCGATATTATTGATACGGTATTTTGTATTTTTTGTATTTTGTACTCCAGTAACATAGAGTAACTATATTTCTAGTTTATAGTATCTATATTTTTTATTTATTTACAGGAGGTCTTGTGCTGTTTGGCATCTGCAGTCTGATAATGGACGTGTTTAAAATAGTCAACTACGTGGGCTATCTCCACTGCGACTCCGTCGTGAAGATTGTCTTCCCCGTGGTGCAGGCTGTGTTTATACTAGTACAGGTAACCTTACCCACGGAAACCGTTACAACAGATAAAAGCAAATCGGAGAAAAAGAAATGCAATGTAATCAGAGAAAAAAACTGAATCAATCAGCGCATGTATTTTCGTTGCAGACATATTTTCTGTGGATTCATGCCATGGATTGCGTGCAGCTCCAAAGGAACTTGACACGGTGAGCAGTAGTAGCTACTGTATGAATTATTGCTGCTGTAAATTGTGTGCACCTTTCTCTGTCTAATAACCCCAATCGGACCTTTTGTAAACTGTGCACCTCGTGTGCCACTCAACTGGACTTATTTTTCGTTGAAACGGTCGATTTTTAATTGTGGATTATTGATCTTCTAAGATGTGGCCTGATGTTGACCCTTTCGACCAATCTTGTGCTCTGGATGACTGCTGTCACAGAGGAGTCTATTCATCAAACGTCTGTCCCTGGGATTCAAAATAAAACTGCACAGCGCTTTTATACTGAAGGTAACTACGCAATAGTGAGACGATGCTTGCAAAAATTAAAAACACATTGACCCGTAATATATATACCATATACTATTCCATGTCTATATGTATGTGTAACCCTGTATTCTGCTTGTCTCTTTTAACAGCCAGTTTTGGTGAAGTTGATTGCCAGTGCAGCCACTCTTCTTGTAGCATCTTCAAGGAGGCCTATTACTACCTATATCCCTTCAACATTGAATACAGTCTCTTTGCCTCTGCCATGTCTTATGTTATGTGGAAGAACGTTGGACGGCAGGTTGATGACCACAGTCACCCCATACTCAAGTTAAGTTTCAAGAACGTGTATCTGGGTCCGGCTGCGGGCTTGGCGGTAATAATGGTAGGCCTTGCGACCTTCATTGTGTATGAGGTGGACATACACAAGGAGGACCAACGGCAGAAAGACAATGCCCTGATGATGCACTATGTGACAAACATAGTGATCTCGTCCCTCATGTCCCTGGCCACTGTGGTGGGCTGCGCCATCTACAGGCTGGACCAGCGGGACCACGTGTCCAACAAAAACCCCACGCGTAGCCTGGACGTGATGCTGCTCGTGGGCGCCTCCGTGGGCCAGTTCATCATCAGCTACTTCACCATCGTGGCGGTGGTGGCGACCAGAGTCACGGGCTACCTCAACGCTCTCAGCCTGTGCTGGGCCATTGTCACCGTCATCCAGCTTGGCTTGCAGAACTTCTTCATCATCGAGGGGCTGCACCGCGAGCCCCCTCCGGAGGCACACCAGGCCACTGTCTTCGCAAACCCACCCGTCCTCCGGGCCCAGAGTAACACGGGCAACTTCGGCGGTTCCTGCCCGGTAACCATAGTTTCCGACACACAAGCCCACGTGACTCCCGCCCGGCCGGGGCTAACCTGGAAGAGGAAAGTCCTCAAGGAGATCACTGCCTTTCTGGTGTTTGCAAACATCATCGTAAGAACTTTAGCCTTTAACCTTTGCACTCTATACCCACGTTTTACCCGTTGTTGTTCAATGTCATATAACCATGGAAAGTATTTTGATCAGATTACCTTTATGTCTTTTGACAGCTATGGATCATGCCGGCGTTCGGCGCCCGACCCCAGTTTGACCACGCCGTTGGAGTAAAATTTTACAAGTTCACCATTTGGACGGCTGTTGTAAATATTGGACTGCCCTTCGGTATCTTTTACCGCATGCACTCCGTTGCTAGTCTCTTTGAGGTGCACCTGACCTCCTAACAACCCCAACGTTTTGGGCACAGCAGCTATTCGGGCCGGGTGTTAAATACATGTAACTTTTATAATTCATTTCTTAAAGTATGTTACTTTTATAATATAAATGTAGTTTTCTTGTGAGAGAATGTGACCATATCACTATAGACCTACAACCCTATATATTTAAACTATGTGCAATATTAAATAACTGTGGTACAGTGAAGGATGAATTGGGTTTACTGATCTGTGAGGTTTCTGTTTATTAACTTATTAATAAATATTTTCTACCGTTGGAAACATTGCATCATGATTATCGTTGTCCATTTTCTTTTCAGCTATTCCTCATTTTTTACTTTGCTTTCTACAAGTCTCAGTTTCATCCTGAGTATTTCATTTGCTTCCTCACTTTAGTTTAAATTATTGTCTGTCGGCAGGCATTTGTTATTTATTCAAAATTGTGTTATTTCAAAATAGTAAAGAATGACACAGTTCACCATGTTTTCTACTTTGCACACCTAGAGTCCTAATCGTACAGATCTGGTGTGGGATACGGTGCACTTGCCCAATAGAAGACGCAGACAATGATTAACCATTGTAAGATTATTTTAAGCCTAACCCTGGGATGAAAATAACTACTTCCTTTTTTGGTATTGCATACCACAAAAATGGTACATCATTGCACTATCGCTTGCTGTACCCTAAGCAATCAGACTACATCCAGGCAATTGGGAGTCACCTTTTTTACAGTAATACCATAACTAGTTCAAAGGCCATGGAATGATAGCGGCCCAATAAATAATATTAATAGCATGCCGTTAACAAATGACAGGTGTGACAGGTTATGAACATGAGCTGTCATTTACCGTCATGCTGGGCGAGTGTGAGTTAAATGTTCCCTTTTTTAAACTCAACCTGTGTAAGGTTCACACTAAGATGATGCATTTTTGGTTGGCCTTGTGCTTATTATTATTATTTATATGCTCTCTGATAATATATGTTTTTAATATCCCCAACTATTGTCTGCTTCCACCAGTGTGACTCAGCAGTGAAGGTTGTTATCCTTGCTGTGCAAGCTGTGTTCATATTTATCCAATAAAGCAATAGACTTCGACATGCATACTTGTTTACACAGGAAATACCCCCTGTTTACACAATGGCACCAAGTCAATAACCGTAATCTATTTCACACCTACTTTTTGTGGCACTACACCAAGGACTGTGCGTAGCTACAATGGAAATGCACTTTCTAAAGTTGATATGTGATTTCCGATACATTCTGAGAGCTTATGTATTTCCCAATGTAATTTGATTATCCATGCGTACTTCCTCTCAAACTATGCCCTGATGTTGACCTTTTCTACCAGGCTGTTGGATAGCAGCTGGTACTGAGTCGTCTGTTTATCAGTCGAACATCCCCAAGCATGCCAATGTCCTATGCCTCTCTGCTCACAATGTGTCCTCAAGTGATATTATTATGTTTGATTGTCAGTTCCTTATTTACTACTTCAAAACTCGTTGCTGTGGTAGCACAACGGGTTCCCTCGATGCTCTAAGAGTCTAAACCTATCCTGGACCGTGCCAACTGTTCACAAGCATTTATTTGTTATTGAGAATTCTTTAATGAGAACCACTGAGACACACGTTGCACGCACAGTCCTTATGGTGAGGATTTTGAGATTAAACACCTTAATAGCTTCTGGGAGAACAGGTCTAGAATGTTTAAACTGTCACAGCCTAGCAAAGTAAGTTTGCATTTTTGCAGCTTGCTAAAATCACATCGTAAGTAGTTCATTAGAAACACAACCGATATGCATCGATCGATTCTGTTTGGATCACCCCTACCCCCTCCCCTTTCTTGTACAGCAACTGGCTGTTTTTTTTTATTATGCCAGCATTTGGAGCGCCAACCTTATTCAGCTATTAAACTAAAATACGAATTCTACAGGCTTAGCATTAATTTTATTATATTTTGTCCTACGCACTTTGCCGCTGATCACTTGAGGGGAATCCTAACCTCTTATGTGACCTTTGAAAAGTACCTATTGTATTACAACTTTTTAATTAATATTTATTGATTTTGGTATATATTTCTGTCATTCAACTAGCTGTTTTATTGTATGTGGACTGAATAAAATACATACAACTACACCTGCAATAGAATATGCTTGATGGTTGTTACCATAACGAGGTCACATAATTTGTAAATGTATGCATGGGTAGCTTAATGTTGTAAAGACCATCACTACCACCTAGTGACGGTGAGAAGGAAAGCAAGAGTCAACCAAATGTAACTTGCTGAATAAATAGTAAATATATTTGAGATATGTCGTCATTCAAGAGAAAATACTACCACACTGAACACGATATGTACAGCGATCTCTGCGACAGAATCAACGGGTAAAATTCCAACAGCAAAAGAGAAGTTTTCTTAACTTGGTATCTCCGAAAAATAGTTACATCATCAGACACAAACATAGTAATAACAAAACAGATTCCATAACAGTAATATCGCGTTGACAAGTCATGGTACACTTAAAGCATTACTCATTCTTAATGACTGTAGAGTACTTTTGAACACAATGGTGAATTTTAAAGTAATCCTATGTACACTCAATAGCCACTTTATTAGGTGCATATATCTTGTGCTGGGCAGTTCTGGATCACAATGTGCCCTAAAGATAATTCTGCACACTACATGTGACATTTCTGTCAACATGAACTAGTCAGGATATTACCATCTGAACTCTCATTGCCGCAAGGAGCCCTGTGACCGGATGTTTTCCACCATTGACAAACTCTAGAGATGGTAGTGCAGAAAATGACAAGAGGCTCTCCATTTTTTGAGATGCTGGATTATTCCTTAATAACATATGGTTTTGGGGGGATTCTGATATTTTGCGAATGGCAACGGAACCTCTTGACCATGTCCATATACGGTAGCCACATGATCCTCCTGTTCTGTTAATGGAGATATTGGCGCACTAATGTGTTCCGGATAAAGTGGACACTGAGCATATGTTTGGCATCACAACTGTGTTTTGACTACTCAACAAAACGTGAGTTTTAAAACCTTCTGAATTTTTTTTTATCCACGGCTAAAGAGTAAGCTAACTCCCCTGACCCCCTACTATTTTAGCAGACATTCTCTGGTCTTGATCTCTGAGGGAAATGTAGAAATGTCAGTGGGAAACAACATGGATAGCCAACTATCCGGCTCCCTGCTTGCTCTGGAAGTGACTGCTTGCACATGTCCACCACGGAACATCTTCACGAATGGCGAGGGGAGGGAGGGGGGCATGGGGCTGGCATGACGACGAGGTGGCAAGTCGAGCACAGTGATGAAGCCTGCTGGGAGGCCAGTAGAAAGCTTTTCAACTCGGCTGCTCCCACCCTCAGTAAACACTCTTCTCCCCCGTCTACATCCTTTGGATCTCAAAAAGGCGGACATCCGTGTCATACCAGATAGGAGGGTCCACGTTGCTGCGAAGACACAAAAGAAAACCATTTAGATGCATAGTCCCCCCCCCCCCCTCCCTGCCCCATAAGCATTATGGGTGGAGATTAATTTCACTTTTCATGGCAGCAAAAGGAGCTGCACGGTTCACTCACCGCAGGTAGACCACTCCCCACATGTACGTTCGGAACCACATGGCCGTGCCGGCGTTGGCCTGGTACTTCCTGATGAGGATAGGGTGTGGGACCGGCAGGAGGCCCACCAGGGTGCCGTGCTGGAGGAACTTCAGGATCTCCGACTCGTCCGTCAAGCCCCTGAGGAGAAAGCACGACGTGAACAACCACTTTTTTTCCCCGTCGACTCCTTTGCTCTAGGCCCAAAATGAAGCATCTTGTCTGTTGCTCACTTATCGATGCAGATCTTCTCCACTTGAGGAACCAGCACCTGCAGCAAGCGCATGATCGTCTGCAGAGGGAGCTTCACTTTCCAGGAGAGGACCTAGGCAGGAGGGGGGAGAGCGTCATCAAACCGTTACCATGTCTCCTGGGTCTAAAGCGGTGTTGAGCACAGAGTAGGGAGTAGAGGTAGCGGGAGGCCCTTACTGACCCAGTCTGGTGTGGGGTTCCAGTAGGAGGCGGTAGAGGACGCCACTGACGCTCGCCTTCTCTCCATCTCCGCCTCCGTGTAGAAAACGTCCTGGAAGAAAGCCTCTTGTTTAGAAACCATGACAATACAGTTAAGTTACTACATGTACATAGATAGACCACAGACCACAGTATGCGACTCGGACTCAAGTCAGACGTAAATCGCTCAAACATTGACTTAAGACTTGACTTGGACACGAAAAGACTCGAGACTCGACACAAACTTCACATTTGTGACGTGAATGAACTTTTATGGGCGCTTTTAACATTGAGGAATGTCCGAAGACTAACCAGCTGAATGTAACATCCGCGGAATCAAAACAAAAGATTCTGAATAGCGCACGTCAAACTTTAGCAAGCACCGAATAGGTCATGTTAGCAAGAAGATGAAGACATTGAAGTGAGCAGACCCGATGTGCGGGAGGAAGGTGGTGCTATATGGAACCGGGGCTGGAGGACGGGGTGCTATAGGGAACCAGGGTTTACAATCTGAAATGGCAATTTCCATTATCACATTAGTCCATATGAGGGATTTGTTCAAAACAATGCTGTAACAGTTTGCCATCTAATGTTAACGTACTTACAGTGCACATGGCAAAATAAATCAAAGTTATCGCTAGGTCGGATTGTTTTATTGGATTGGTTTGTTTGTCTATGCAGATTTTTAAGACACCCTCTATGTTCAGGAAAACAAATATTGATATTTTCAAAAGGGCTTTGCTATAGACTTAAGACTTGACTTTGACTCGAGACCCAAGATTTGAGACTTGACTTAAACTTGTGACCCAGAGATTTCAGACTTCACTTGGACTTGCAAGCAAATAAATGAGACCTGAATTGGACTCGAGCTCAAAGACATATGAGCATCTCTGCCACACACGCACGCACCCCCGCGCCGGGGGGGGGGGGGGGGGGCCCGCCCCCCCCCCCCCCCCCCCCCCCCCCCCCCCCCCCCCCCCCCCGCCGCCGGCGGGGGGGGGGGGCGGAGGGGGCGGCGGGGGGGCGCGCGTGCCAAGACCGCGCACCGGCCGGGGGGCTGGGCGCACCCCCC